>JANHJO010003265.1:145807-161192 GCA_032468235.1 Pseudoxyrhopus heterurus
GTTGTTTAGCAGAGTGATGGCATTTGGGAAAAAACTGTCCTTGTGTCTAGTTGTTCTGGTGCGCAGTGCCCTATAGCATTGTTTTGAGGGTAGAAGTTGGAACAATTTATGTCCAGGATATGAGGGGTCTGTAGATATTTTTACAGCCCTCTTTTTGACTCATGCAGTATACAGGTCCTCAATGAAAGGCAGGTTGATAGCAATTGTTTTTTTCTGCAGATCTAATTATACTGTGTAACATGCAGATGGGCTCACATGTAGGAAAAACCATATTGTCATTTGTATGGTTTTGGCTTAGCCTAGTGTCAGATTGTGGCTATTGGAATTTATACCATGGTTTATGGTTTCCTGTATTGCCCAGAAATAGCAACTATAATTTATTCAATAACCCATGGTTAAAACATACACAGTTTAATGGAATCATAAAGTAGTTCTATTTTGCTTTTGTATCATTGATTTATATGCTAGTTTTCAAACTCGGTTCTCTTTAAGAAGAAGACATGCTGAACAAAAATCACCATGTATCTGAACATATTCTAAATATGCTAAAAAAAAAACCAACAGTAAAACCAATTATTAAAAGCAGAGTCAGCCAAGATTTTAAAGTCATTTATTAAAACAGTAGTAAATATATACTAAAAACTTTGAGCAAATAAAAAAGATCTTTGCTGAAAAGATAAATTTGGTCCCAATCACTCCTACCTGGAAAGATGTTCCAAAGAGAGAATCTTTTGGATGGTGGTGCCTGTTCCATGGTCATTATAAACTCTCTTGAGGAGTTACAATACTGAGATACTTTTTTCCTTCTGTTTGTGCTGCAGTCAGGATTGGAAGCTGAAACCATATGGGTGAGCCAGTGGTGTAAATCCTTCCTATTTGATCCTGGCCAAAGAGGTGTAGGTAATATTAGGATCTTCCTATCCATGTGATTTGAGCTTCCCATGCAGTGAAACTAAAGGAAGGATGCTTGTGCGTATATAAAAAAGACAGTTGTGCATGAAAAGGAAAGCTGGATAAATATAACTTTTTAAAGATATTTTTAAAATTGAAAGGTTTACTAGAGGAATCAAATTATTCTTCATACTGAGATGAAAGAAACCAAATGAATGCAAAACTTTTCTAGGTTTTGCAGAACCGCCGTTGTTTAAAGTACACACTAATTTTCTTATGTAATCATATCAACTGCTATAGATCTTTATCGCATCCCCTCCCAATCCCAACAGAAAACAGAGCCTCTAGAAAAAGGAAGGACAATTCTCTGTTTCTATAATAACAATACTGGCAGGTTTCAGAAGGTGGAAAGCAACAGGAGGATGGGAATCTAAAAAAAAGCATTATAGCAATCATTGATCAATATACATTTTATTTTAGAAGAATGGAAAGCAAAACTAGGTCTGAAGAAACGCTGGTCTTTTTGAAATGGCATGTGAAGAGCAACTGATAGGATGAGTCAAAATGTAGGTTATGAACATGATGGATGAGAGCATAACTGAAAAAAAGCATTGCAGAACTTAGCAGCATGAAATAGCAGGCTAAAAACATGAAACAGGAAAGAACCAGTGACAATGAAGCACATTTTCATCAGTATTTGTAGGGACGGAACTTCTGCAAAAGCTGCCGAGGTCTGTTATCAGCTCAGCTCAGAAGGCTGCGGTTTTCTCACTCTTACAAGCTTGCTCTAACTGACACTTGTTTTTCACTGAACAGGATGCTTGACTCTAAGGTGTCTGCTTCCCTAAAACTTTGCCCACCCCCCCAAGAAAAAGGCAGTGCAGCTTCACCTCACATGCAACTCTCAATTGACTCTTGATTGCAAAAAAAAATGCTAAGCAGCAAACAAATTTAAAATGCCGTGAAATGGCCCATTCACCTATTTATTAAGAGTAGAGGAGAGAGAAAAAAATGTTTGCAGTGCTCTTTTAAAAAGAATGGACAAAAATTACCATTAAACTAAATTAGAGAAACGTAATTGTGTCTCTGCACAGAAACAGACATCCCCAATCATGCAGACTGACCTGACCTGACTCTGTG
Organism: Pseudoxyrhopus heterurus; assembly: GCA_032468235.1. Lineage (NCBI taxonomy): Eukaryota > Metazoa > Chordata > Lepidosauria > Squamata > Pseudoxyrhopus > Pseudoxyrhopus heterurus. Next base: position 147,839 of record JANHJO010003265.1, read on the forward strand.
TAGGATTTTTATTAGGAAGAATCTGGGTTTGCACTGTCAGAATGGGATCCAGTTTAGATATTCAAAGTAATGATACTCTCAAGTTCAGCAATCTATTTTCCAACGTACAAATAAACATTTATGTGTGAGTAAAAGGGCTCCTCTTTAGACAACTGAGCACTGAGAACAAAATGTGAACTCAGACATCAAGACTAATCTGGGTCTGGTCATTTTCTTGACAAAACAGCAGAGGCTGGTTTTTGCATGTCCAACAAACTGCAAAGCAAGTTGCTAATTTAAAAAATAAAATAAAGATCCAGTCAAACTACAGCCCATGAAAGCTACACTTTTGCACTTAATCTATGGTAATCGTACCCTCAGTAAATCAATTATGCGATTAATACCACATCTTTCAAATACTTGTGATTAAAGCAAAACTGATTCAGTTTTAATTCAATGTGTAGAAAGTAACCACAGCTGGTATGCATAAAACAATACACATCTCTTACCATGCATAAAGTTGCCAGAAATTAAGCTGGCACATTTTTAAATGAAAAAAACTTAAGTTATAGAAGCAAACAAGTGTTTGAACAGTCTACAAGATTGTGAGTGGAATAGGAGGAAGATATGCTTTTGCTGCATGTTTATGAACATGCTCATTTTCAGAAGAATTGTTCCCAAAAACAGATGGTGTCTTTCATTTGAAGAAGTGCGGTTTTAGACTAATATATTATCAAATATACAGTGCAGTATTGATAAGAAAAATATGAGATAATGAATAAAAAAAATAGTATGACAGGCAGAGAATATGACAAAAATCCCCTAAGAGCCCAGTTCTATCTAGTAGTCAAGAATGTTCTTAATTTCAAATCAATCTTATTTGTTATTTTTGCATCTTGTTATACGTGGTAACTGCTAACTGGAAATGTAGAGATTTTCTAAATTATGTAGCCCTAAAGAAAAGCTGTGTCTGAATATGTCAAGATTTGAATTCTAATCAATGTCAAATCACTAAGAAACCATGTTCAAAAGCAGTGAGGGGAGAAAAATCATACATTTATATTGTACTCTCATAAGACACAATGCAGGGATGCGGTGGCTCAGTGGCTAAGACGCTGAGCTTGTTGATCAGAAAGGTCGGCAGTTCGGCAGTTTGAATCCCCAGTGCCTCGTAACAGAGTGAGCTCCCGTTACTTGTCCCAGCTTCTGCCAACCTAGCAGTTCGAAAGCAGGTAAAAATGCAAAAATAGGGACCACTTTTGGTGGGAAGGTAACAGTGTTCCGTGCACCTTCGGCGTTTAGTCATGCCGGCCACATGACCATGGAGACATCTTCAGACAGCGCTGGCTCTTTGGCTTTGAAACGGAGATGAGCACCGCCCCCTAGAGTCGGGAACGACTAGCACGTATGGGGAACCTTTACCTTTTTACTCCATTCTAACCACTGCGCCACCCCAGCTGTAATGGATCGTGGGTTGTCTATGCCATTCTACCAATTAATTGTTCTCACAATTAGGAATTCACTCCTTATTCCTAGCTTGCTTCCCTCCGTGATTAGTTTCCATCCATTGTTTCTTGCTTTACCTTCTGCTACTTTGGAAATTAGGTTGACCCCCCTCTTCTTTGTGGCCAGATGGATTTATAACTGGCTGACAAATCACATTTTTTCAGAGTTTCAGAAGCTGCTTGAGTTGTTTTCCCCTTTAAGATTTTCATCCATGGAATCCTTCTCAAGATCGCTCTAAGTTTGTTAAAATCATCTTTTTAAAAGTTTAAGATACTGGTTTGATTATCTTCTATTCTTTGTGTTTGCATTATATTAAATTTCAATACATGGTCACTCTCCCCCAAAGTCCTGGCAACTTCAACCCCCTCTATCACTTCTTCTTTGCTACTAAAAATTAGATCCAGTATAGCTCTCCCTCTAGTTCCCTCCTCTATTTTTTGGATGGTAATGTTGTCAGCTAGATTGGTCAGGAATCTGTTCAATCTCCCACTTGTAGTTAAAGTTCCCCATTACTACCGTGGTGTGTTTCCTACATACATTTGTTAATTGGTTAGCAAAAAGTTCATCTATTTCTTCTGCTTGGTTGGGTGGCCTAGAGCATACATCTACGGCAATGTCATATTTATATTGACTTTATCAATATATGCCAGGCAGAGGTGCTATTCAGCCAGTTCCGACAGGTTCCGGAGAGCTGGTAGCGATAATTCAGAGAACCGGCAAATACCACCTCTGATTGGCTGACCGCAGCAAATACCACCTCTGATTGGTCGACCATATAGCCACGCCCACCAAGCCATGCCCACAGAACCAGTAGTAAAAAATTTGGAATCCCACCACTGATGCCAGGGGTGTCAAACTCACGGCCCGCGGGTCAGATATGTCACACACTGGCCATGCCACACGCCCGGTTTAGCGAAGGGGGAAAAAGTCATGCTATGTCACGTCATGACACCATGACAACGGTAGTTTGACAGCCCTGATATGTGTCAAACTCTTTGGCTGCTGCTTCCATAGCATGCTTCCAATGCCTGCTCCAGAGTCTCTATTTTTGCAATGGTTAAACTAGAAGAATGAAGCATTGCAGCTGGTTGCCAAAGGACCTGGATTAGGCCCATGATTATTTTCTTCTTCTCTGCAGGAAAGACATCACCCCCACATCAACAACAAAAATCACAAGGAGCATCACACCAGACCTCCAGCATTAAGACAGTGAATTGGGCCTTTATGTGTCTAACTGAGTTAAATTATTCTGCTGTTTGCACAACTGCCTCACCAAGTTCCTTCCTCTGCTGATTCAATTCCCTATCTTCCAGTTTACTGTACAACAGTTAAAATCCCCTTCCCTGCTACTCCTTTATGTGGGAACAATATAAGGTGTGGTACAGTTGCATGCACTGTATATACATCTTTCAGTTTGAGCAGGTAGATAGCAACCTAGTTGATTTCATAAGGTAGCCAATTGTCTCTTTAAGGCTCAAGCCAAAATCATTCTTTAAGGTGGTCTACAGCTTATTACTAATTGTCATCTTATTAAATGTTGTCTATTGCAAACTAAACAATCAAAAAGCTGTGCCAATCAACAGCTGCCTTTTTATGGTTAAATAAATCACATTCCAGTCATACTTTGTCCATAGTTCATATATAGAATATCTTTAATTTTTAGGGGTGCCAGATCCAGCCTGCAAAAATCATCCAGATAACATTAATGGCTTCTAAATGTCAGAGTTTTCTGTATCACTTTGCTTCCATCTAGTAGAAAAATGGAATTTTTCAGCCCAGATCTGGTGACTCTACATTTTGTGATGCTCCATAACATCCAATAGTGTAGTTTTGCCATGCAGAGACACCTCAGATTTCCAGATCACAATGCAGACACAGTTTTGCAGCAATGGCCCCAGTTCTGTTGTGATTTACATTATTTGTACAACAATGTCATTATAATCATTATTAATCAAAGAGCCATGGTGGCACAGTGGTTAGAATGCAGTACTGCAGGCTACTTCTGCTGACTGCTGTCTGCTTGCAATTTAGCAGTTCGAATCTCACCAGGCTCCAGGTTGACTCAGCCTTCCATCCTTCTGAGGTGGGTAAAATGAGGACCCATATTGTTGGGGGCAATATGCTGACTCTGTAAACTGCTTAGAGAGTGCTGTAAAGCACTGTAAAGCGGTATATAAGTCTAAGTGCTATTGCTATTACACAATAGCACATATTTTTAAACGTTGCAAACAATATTGCCACAGTTATGCACTTGTACACTTTTAGAACTCACGAACAGACCCAACCCCAATTAGTGCCTTGAAACGAGATTTCGCTGCATCCAGATGATTCAAACAATAGTTAACAATTTACAATAAGAACTTTAGTAGTAAGACATCTCTGAGCTGGGTTGCTTCTGGGAATCTGTGCAGATTTCTATTATTTATTTTTATGTGACATTTATATTTTCAAGAGTGGTTTGAACCCTTTTCAAGCATACAGAAATCATTAATCCTGCCATTTTTCTGCCTGTGAAATCCTCTGTGCAAATTCTATGTTTAGGAACATTTAATTCTATTGAGTTTCACGTTTTGTGTGCTGTATAAGTAACGGTTTTTTTTTAAAAAAAAGATTCTTAGGTGGAGAAAATGGTGGGATGGAAAATTCTATTTGAACACAACTTGTTAGATGTTACACATCTAAAGCACGTTGAGGGAGACGGTGGCCTCTCTAATACCTTCTGGGTCAGCCTTTGCCGCTGCTTGGCAGGCACAGAAAGCGCCAGTGAATCCAGCCCAATTTGCTTTTCTCTGAGGTTCTGCTACTCAGCTTTGGAGAGTCAAAGGGGTGAATAGGCAAATACGTACAGAAAGCACAAATCAAACATTATTTGGGGGCTGTTCAAAACTGAAGTAGCAAGAGGATAGGTAAGAAGGAAGGCTGATGAAAGAAGCATGAAATCGAAGTGACAAAGAAGCAAATATTGCTGGCAGGAAAATCCCATTTTTCTAAGCAGCATTTGCTACGCACTCTGAATTCAGAAGACAATTAGTTTGCAGAAATTGGTCAGCAACCTGTTCCTTCCACAAGCAAAGCAGGTTCTTTGCAGGCTGGGAGACCTGATTAAAAAGCTCACCTTCCTTCAAACAGAATAGGCTGCTTTCCGTATTATTAGATAGCATTAAATGCACAAAAGGGAAGAGTTTCATTTACCGCTCAGATAATTTATTTTTTTCTGATAGCACAACTCATAATGCATGTAGCTTACATAGGTAAATATATATTTTGTGAATGGATAGATGCAAACCATAAAACTACTACAAAGGAAGCTATGTGGGCAGCACAATATTTTATAGGCATTCATATTTATTTATCTAGCATGTGTCTGTGTGGGTGGGTGGGGATATATATATGGGTATACTGTATATCCCTACCCATATATAGTTTTAAGGGTAATTATGCACATTTTTCCTGTAATTATTTTATACCCCACATTTGCATTTATGTAGTTTAGAAAAGAGGAATTTATTTTAACTATTGTGCATCCTATCCAAATTGTATTTACTTATATTTAAATTGATTCAAATATTATTGTTAATTGTCAACACCCTGTAACCATGTGAGAATTATTTCTTTAGCCAGTTCAGATAAAAATAATTTACTTAGAACTTTGTTCTCCGATTATAAATTAAATACAGTATAAATCCATGTTATACAGTACCTGAACTGAAATACTGAGTGATTTTATAATTGCTAAGTGTATTGTAGTTGAAGTTGTAATGATTGTTAATATATAGAGGCATTAACATCAATTCTTAAAGGCTCCAATAATGTACTCACTTATCTGCATCATGTAAGTACTTAATTCAAAGGAAAATATTTCTGAGACCTTGTATATAAAGCAACACTTGTATTTAAATGCTTGTGTATTTTGAACATACTTGGAGAAACAATAAATTGTTTTATACTGTGCAATAACATCCTCTTTTAAAATAAAGAAAATGAAATTCAAAATTGATTACTGCAATGATGAATGGCTTTCTATAAGGCTGATGTTTTCAAGGTGAGCAAATAAATAACACTTCAGTTACTTTTATTTTTCGCATAGTCTTTTTGACTTCAATAATACAATAATATCCGGCAAGAAAAAAAAAAGATGAAATATCAGTAGAATCATTAGAATTACAAATTCAAAAGATTATAAGTGATATTTTTAGCATAAGTACACACACATGCAAGACTATTTCTTTTCGCTTTAAAAGAAAAAAAATCAGAAATGTATCTTGGTGGGGTTACTCTTTCAAGGCAATATAGACCAATTCTCAAGCAATTCTAACATTTATAGGGAATAAATATTTATCTTCTTTCCACAGAAAGAGTCTGTCTCTTGAAAATACTCAACTGCACTTTCCCCAAAACAAAAATAATATATATCTGGAACGCGGGGAAATTTTTATGAATTGGGATCATTGTTCAATCTTCTGGGATCTGGCTTGATGATGTATTTGATTTGCCAATCTATAAACTCCACTGCCCACTCAGAAAAATGTATGTGTTGATGAAAAGGGTTTTATGGCTGTATGTCTCCCCAGATAGCAAAGGAGAATCAGACTCAACATCTCTTCTACAAAGTGATTTCAGTAGAAATAGTTCCTATCTTCAGTCCTGATAAGACTTGCTTTGATATTGGTCTCCTAAGGACTTCTTAATGTAAATCTGAGTGTGCAGATGATTTGGGGGGGGGAATTGATACTGCTGATAAGATGTCTGCTGTACTTCCAGGTTTTACACATAGTATTACGAAGATTTGATGAGCTGTTATCTGATCAAGCAAGGAGCATTACCAAGGAAGACATAGCGGATACACTGGAGCTGCAATATTGCTTTGAATCTCTCTGTATGGCAGATGTGTTCCACATGTGGCTTGGAGAAATTTCATCAAACCACCCCACAAGGACAAAAGTACATGGAGAACAGCTGCAATGGTGTGTTTGTGTGTGTGTGTGTGTGTGAAAATCTAGGACATGTGCATGTGGAATAAGTGGAATATAGCTTGATTTCTGGAATGGTATGTGGGAATAACTGTGGAAGATGGGGATGAAAGATGCTTCCTAGGGAACCATCAGATAAGAGAGGGCATTGTTGCAGCTGCATAATGGATGGAGAAGGGGGTTCGGAAGGGACCCTTCCCCAATTCTCAGACTGTAAAGGGGATTGGTAGACTTGCAAGTTCCTGTTAATGCAGCCTTACAATCAAGTAGAATTAGCTCGTGTGGTTTCTGTCTGGTCTGCCTGGGAAGGCTGAGGGTTTCTTAATTTGACTGCAGATGATGTCATCTGCATTCAAGTACAAACCTATTGAATCATGTGATAGTTGGAAAAGAACTGTGTGTCCCATCTTTAGTGTCCTCTTGTGTTGTGTTGTATTGCATTGTACAGTCAGAGCCCAGAAAGAAGGCATGGGCACTGGAATGCCCAGATGCCTGGCACTGTTAGTGTTCAACAGAAAAGGGGGGAGGGACACTGCATCAATTGGCTGGATACCCCCCAATCTATATATATAAAAATGGATGTGTGTATGTATGTCTCTGGAATGCCTTGAGCAATTTCAACCAAACTTGGTACACCGATGACTTACTCTCTGGAAACAAATACTGTGGGGGTAAGACACCCCTAACACCCCCCGGGGTGTGTGTTCTGACCCCTCGGGATGTGTGTTCTGTAAAGATACAGCCTACAACGCAGTGGATTTGCCATGGTAACAGCTTCACAGTACTCCACAAGGGAGCATTTGTAACGGGGCCTATTTGCACCACTACGAGACCAACATGACATACATCATGCAGAGACGGCATTTCTTGATGCTTCTAGGGGCACATTTTAACTAATTTAATTGTCGCCGAAATCGGGGCTCAGGGAGAAGTTGGTCTTACCATAGCCTCTTCATGAATTGCGGAGACGTTAATGGAAGGAGGGAAGACAGCCCATTTCACACTTATGTTGCCACTTCACATTGCCATTCCCGTCTAATACAGGATTGGGATAAATAAATACCTGGGCAACGCTGGGTTATCGGCTAGTAGTAAATAAGTGGGGTGAGAATGAGTAGGATCTGGTTAGAATAACTTCTTTGCTGTCCCTCCATTCTTTACTTGACAACTCACATGTGTAAAGGACCCTGGGATACTTTAGTAATGACAGCTTGATATCACAGAGAGTGTGCAAAATGAAGGAGTCCTCAACTTATGACTGGTTATTTAATTAACCATTTGAAATTATGACAGTTCTCTCCAGAGCTACTTAAGACCGCTTTTCAGAGTTATGACAGCAACACAGACTCCTGCAGTTATGTGATTGCATTTGGGGATCTTGACAACTGGCTCTCCATTTGTAGCATCTAGCGGTGATGTGAACATGATGTGCAATGGATTTTTTTTTGCCAGTATTTCTGGTTTCTGGCAAAAAACACCCATTGGGGAAAATGGATTCACTTGAAGACCACTGGGTTTGCTTAACAACCGTCACAAGAAATGGTTCTAACTTCAAATCCAGTCACGTGATGCCTCAACTTATGACTACAATGACTTACAACTGCAATTCTGAGCTCAATTATGGTTTTTCTTTTAATTAAAATTTTATTAACATAAAATGCAAAAATACAAAAGAAAATAATTGGAAAATAAGGGAGGAAAAAGGGAAGGGAAAAGTGTAGGGCAAAGGGAAAAAAGAAAGAAAAAGCATTGTCTTCTGACTTCTTTTGGTGCGGTAGAATAAGATAATTGCATCAAACCTTAACTTTTTACTTTTATATGATAATACAAACTAGCCATTTCTATAACAACAAACCTATCTAAGCGGCAAAACTCAAATTCAAAGTTTCATTTTTTTTGTCCACCTCAAGCACATAGTCCATAAGCGGTTTCCAAAAATTATGGTTGTAAGTTGTACATAAAACTATCTGTATGTAGTTGTCTATACGCGGTGACTTTGTGCTTTAAAAAAGTTACAAATGTAATTTTTTAAATTTAAAGAACTACTGCCAAGCCCTACCCAGATGGATAAGTTTAAAGAAGCAAGGAATATAAGACTTCAGTCAGGTGCCTGTAATTTTAGTATTAGAGGTAAATACAGATTTTGGGAAACCGCAAAAGGAATTATCCACTCTTATCTATCAGCTAGTACATTAAGGTGTAGTTTTCAGAATGATGTGAATAGTTTCTTCTCAGGTTTCTCTTTACCTGGAATGTATCCGTAATTGTTTCTAATATTCCTTCTAAGATTTTTCCAGCCTCTCCAATTTCCCAGCCTTCCTCCCTAAAACACCTGGTTACTATCAGCTTGTAGCATTGAGAATAAAGAGAGTAAAAGAAAATCTGGGAAAATCCTTGAGCAAAAGTCACAGGTTTTGAATGCAGAAAGTCACAAGTTTAATTTGTGACAATAGCTTCTCAGCTTCCGGTGCCACCCGACTACATGGATTGGTTAAAGCAGAAGTGAGCAAGATGGGGTAGCACAATGTTTTGGAACCCCAATTCCCATCAATCCATAGACGGTGGTAATGAAAGAGGGAACCAAACACTCTAGAATGCAAGTCAGAGTTTGGGGTTTTAATTAAAACAATCCTCGCATTTAGCTCTAATTTGACAACTGCATTTGTGGTTTATTTGTTAACTTTACATGGGGCTCTTTCTTTCTTTTTATCCTTGCAGTATCAATCCCTTGAGGTTAGCTGTGCTGTGAGAGAATACATGGCTGAACCTCCATGACTGAGGCTGACCCTGAGTCCCTCCAAACCAGGTCCAATCCCCTAATCCCGCACCTCACTGGCTCCTCCCCCCCATGGCTAAACGTTTCGGGAGGAGCCACAACTCAGAGCATCTGGTGTCCCAAAAGGCAAATCCTGGCATTTCCCATCGTCATCCCTAAGTTTATAAAGTACAACTGGAAAGTCCAGGAGAGGAGAAATGCAAGTTCTTGTAAACAGGTACCACATGTAAGGAGAAAGCAACAGCCTGTTTTTTCCCATCCTGTCCCTCCTTCCCGCCACCGCTAATGAGAGCTCCAACGGCTGCTCGGCCCTCCCTCTGCTGAATAAGCACCATGGGGAGTTTCTCAGGAACGCCTGGGCTTCAGCAACTCTTAGATGGCAGAGAGGGCCTGGCACTGGGGCCACCTTGGCTGTTGCCGCGCTCTGCCCAGGTACCCATTACAGGATAATTAGAGAGGTCTGGGGCTGCCGTAATAACAGCCTTCTCCTCTGCTCAGGTGCAGTCATAATAAATGCTAATGTCTTCATCAGCCCCAAGTGCAAAACGTCTGTGCTGGAGAGCAAACTAAATAACCTGTGTTTGGGGTTTAAAAAAGAAAGAAAGTGGGAGATGGAGGAGGGTGTCTTCACGTGAGGGTTTGTTAACAAGCCCTCTAGGCCTCGCTGCTTGGCTGGCATACCTAATGCATGCTTATGACGGGAATCATCCCATAGAATCTTAATTGTAAATAACCACTTGAGCATTCCTTCGGCCTGATTCACATTTAGACTTCCTGCAGGCACCGGAGATTTGCTTAAATTTTTAAACCCTTCCCAAATGCCAGCTTGGTAAAATACATTTTTAAAAACATTGTCGACCCAACACCGCTTATGAATAATTGTTAGTATTGTGGGCAGGAAAAGGGGAACGGTAATTCTGGTTCAATTGGGAGGCTACACATCTTATAAAATAATATATTATATATATTATCTCATATATATTATCTTTATATATATATATATTAAGGTTTTGAAATGTGCCATCCTCTTTTCCCTTTTTTTTTTTCATTTTTAAGTCATATGCAGAAGGATTCCAGCTGACTGAGGAGAGACACTTTACTGCTGTTCACAAATCCACATTCATTTATTCTGCTTAAAATATGATATGGGGCATTTTTTTTGTATTCCCATTTATCCCTTGCCAAGAAATAATTAAGAATAGGAGCTAGAAGATTAATTTTAAATAAAAAAAAAATCTCCTCAAATGAAAATGTCAGGTCATAAAAATTCCTTTTAAATCATAACAGCATATAAATCTTTGAAATTAACCATGTAATTACAATGTCTATCAACTTCTACCTTGAGCTTTGAGCCTCTCTTTTTAATCTTCCATTCTTTTTTTAATGAATAGCTATTTTGAAATTAAAAAGTACTGTTCATTACACATGCCCCACTATAATAGGGTTTTTATCATATTTGCTCTATTTAAAAATACTTGCTACTTTGTAATTATTCACACGCGGATCCCTTCCTATATCGAGCAGAAAATAAAAAATGAAATGGAAGTCAAAGGTGCTTCAGAGCTGAATGATTTACACAATTCATTAAGGACGGTGATTTTTCAGTTAGCATCAGATTAAATGGTTACTTACTCTCAAATAGCCCTTGGGGAGTTGAATTGCTGGGTAGCAAACAGATTAAAGTTTGCATTGAAAGAAAAATTGAATTCAGAGGTAATCAATAGCATAATAGGGGCAGTGAGTGGTGCCTGCTGCCTGAAATGAAATTACCATATTTTTAATCTTAATTTTCCACTCTGTTTATCTGACAGTGTGGATGTGCAATCCAAACAGATAATGAGAGAGTGGGATATTGACACTGCTGTCCTCTGGAGTGCTTGTTTTCAGTGATTAAATGCTGTGATCTGTGATTACTTTGTGAGGGGATGTCAGAACTGTTGGCCAGGGCTGCAGAAGGGACATCAACTCAGCAGCTGCAGCTTCCCTGTCTCCCAGCCCTGATGTTTGAAATTCATTTTCTGCCTGGGAGTCAAGCAGCAGACGGGCAGAGGCAGGGAGAGATGGAGAAAGGAGCAAACGGAGGCCCGGGATAGATGTCTTTCAACCGTGGCACCAAATGGCCATCAGCGCTCTTAATTCTTAAAAAGAATCTACAAACAACAACAACAAGCTAGATCAGAAGGTAGAGAGTCTGTTCTTCAAAATATACCCCTATCCTACAAGAACGGATGAATTCCCAATGAAGGAAAGTAGGGACACGAAAGCCGGACACACCCAGCAAACATTTCAAAGGAAGGTGAATTATCCTTGTGAACACCTGCAAAAGGGTATCACTAAAGCAAGGTGGGATGCCGCAAAATGAAAGGCTCTTGATCAATGTAAAAACAGACAAGCATAAATATAACCAACTGCCGGGCAGGGAGTCTTGAAAAAGATAGACAAAGCAAAGGCAAACATGGATAGCCTTAGGGAATCCAAGGTTTTTAGAAGGGAGATGGCACGGAGATTTCACGAACAAAGGAACTTCGTGGGATTTGCTCAAACACTGGTTTCCAGCCTATTTTTATCTTATGGGATTGAAGTTAATTGTACAGCAAGGTTGTCACGATGAAAGAGAGAATGGTAGTGATGGCACTGAAGCACAGTAGATAGAAAAAGAAGAAAAGGGAGTCATTACAGCTGTGGGCACACATGACCGTGTGCATTTATCACAAATGTTAGAAAATCTTCTTGTTAGTTCCCATTTGGGTAATCCCTGAATATGAGGAGGAACTGTACCTCTGCAGTAAGGTAAAGATAAAGGTTCCCCCGCACATGTGTGCTAGTCGTTTCTGGCTCTAGGGGGCGGTGCTTATCTCCGTTTCAAAGCCGAAGAGCCAGCGCTGTCCGAAGACGTCTCTGTGGTCATGTGGCCGGCATGGCACATGGAACGCTGTTACCTTCCCACCAAAGGTGGTCCCTATTTTTCTACTTGCATTTTTACATGCTTTCAAACTGCTAGGTTGGCAGAAGCTGGGACAAGTAACGGGAACTCACTCCATTACGCAGCACTAGGGATTCGAACCGCTGAACTGCCGACTTTTCTGATCAACAAGCTCAGCATCTTAGCCACTGAGCCACCGTGTTCCTTTACCTGTGCAGTACAGTACTAAAATAATGGTGCTGTTATCTAACATAGACTTGGTGTTATTATATAATAAATATAATATAGAATCCATATAATATAATTTATGGGTTTTCCTACTTCAGTGTGAAAGGAAATATTTTTGAGGTTCATTCAGCACAAATTCCATTGCTCCGATTTCTGAAGCAATTTTGGATTCACATCTGAAATAGATACATTAGTATTCTACAACTATTGCTTTTTCTCATCACTTTTAAAAAAAATGAAGACGATGAACAAGATGGTTCAGTCACATCTACCTTGACTAATATGTCCAGTTCTGGATACTGCATCTCATTATGAACAATTCAAATAAACTAGAAGAGGTTTAGAGAAAAATAGTGGTCCGATAGAAACTATGGATTAAGGTTGAAGATCTGGAATTATTTATCACGCTCTAGTCTCTGTCATTCCAAACAGAGGAATGATATACAGTATTTATGTTAAGGACTGAATGTTAAGAGGAGAATTTTAATCACAAGAGCAGTTTGTCAGGAGAAATAATTACCAAGAGAAGTGATAAACTCCCACTTACTGGATGTATTTCAGCCGAGGTAGTCCTCAGGTTATGTCTATTTGTTCAATGACTGTTCAAAGTTACAGGGCACTGAAAAAAATCTACTTACGACTGGCCCTCAAACCTCTGGCCGTTGCAATAGCCCTGTGACTACATGATTGTGATCCGGGCTCTTGGGTATTGGGCTCACAATTATGAGGCTGCAGTGAGCTGCAATCATGTGATCACTATTGGTGAACTTCCCTCCTGGCTTCTCACAAATAAGTTCAATGGGGAAACCTGCAGAGAAGGTTGTAAGTTGTCCTACTAAGTTGCTCCTACCGGTTTTCCCCCCTGAAGATCCCATTAGGAAGTGTGCTCCATAGCAGCCCAAATCAACCCGCTCTTTATAGTGCATCCTCACCTGCAGCAGTTCCCCCCTTCACGCCCTCCCCTCCCCTCCC
>JANHJO010003266.1:10973-26087 GCA_032468235.1 Pseudoxyrhopus heterurus
CTTTAATTACTTATATGTAATTCTTTGTTCATGTTCTATGTTTCCACTTTTATATATCTATATATGTTTTTGACAAATAAATAGAGTTTTGCCAAATTTTAGGATCTTTCTTGCCGCAGCTATTAAGTGAATCACTGCAGTAAGTTGGTAACAAAGTTGTGAAGTGAATCTAGTTTCTCCATTAACTTTGTTTGTCAGAAGATCGCTAAGTGGATCATGTGACCTCGGGACACCGCAACCATCATATATATGAGTCAATTGCTAAGCGTCCGAATTTTGATCATATGACCATAGGGATCCTGCAACAGTTGTAATTGTGAAAAGTGGTCATGTCTCTTTTTTCAGTGCCATTGTAACTAAATGAACTATTGCAAATCGGCATGATTAGCAATCAATCAGTTTAATTGGACTTTCACATGTGGACCTGGTCTTTCACACCCGATAATAGGAAACACAATTAGACGAGCTAAGTGACCAGTTATCCCTATGTTCACACAATTAAAATTCAGGCACTTGGCAATTGGGATGTGCTTAAGACGGTTGCAGTGTCCCGAGGTCACATGATCCTGTTTTGCAACTTTTTGACAAGCAGGAAGCCAGATTCACTTCACAACTGTGTTCCTAAATTAACAACTGCGATGATTCACTTACCAACTGTGGCAAGAAAGGTCATAAAAGGGAACAAAACTCACTTAACAGCTGTCTTGCTTAGCAATGGAAATTTTGGGGTCAGTTGTGGTCATAAATCAAGGACTGTTTGTACTAAATTCCTGCTGCCCCTTTTAACTGCTTGATTCATTAGAGTGCATCTTTCCTCAGTTTCTTTCTCTGGCTGCTTCAGCCACCAAAGGCTCCTGCCTCTTTTAACTAATATGGCCTTAAGGGTGACATTATCCTGCATGAATATTCACCAATAAAGGTGAATATTTGGAGCTCAGGATTGACATGAGGGGTCCTTAGTGCTCTCTGAGCTTGGTTGTTTTCTTGCAGACTTTTCATGACCCAACTAGGTAGCACCATCAGTCTAGGTAACATCATCACTTAGCCCCAATGAAGTTACATAGTTGGGGGATGAAGTCTGCAAGAAAACAACTGAGCGCAGAGAGAAAAAGACCACAGGTTCAACTTTAAACATATTTATCAATTGAGCTAATTCTTACTTTAAAAAAGGGAGGGGAAGCTTATGGTCTCGGCAGGTAACTTTGCCTGAAGTTGGAAGCCCGGTTAGGCCTTGCATGAGACACCACCAGGAAATCTCGAAAAGCAGAAACACGCGGGCACGACAATAACAGAATCTGGCCACCGTTTCTCCGCGGTTGCTGCCAAAAACACAAAGTGGACACATCCGTCAAGGCACCAGGAGTTGAATTTGACTCGAAGGAGATTTTATCCTTTCAAGTTCTTATGAAAAAAAATGAATCAACCGAATTTCCCCATTGTTGGCAAAGCGTTCAGAAGCCATCAATCCAGCAATAGGGGAGAAGAAGAAAAAGAGAGAGACGTTGTTGCTCAGGAATAAAATTAGACGTTGTAAATTGCAGGAGGGAAGGGCAGATGAAACGGGTCCAAAGGGTATTTTGACTCTGTTTATTAACTGCTGTAAAGGTCTAGATCAAAGTGACAGCTCGAGAGGGGCGGAGAGAGATATAGAGCCTCACCTGTTGCGATGCCTCCTGCCTTAAATATTAAAATATTATTTTAAAAGGCAGCCAGGAAATGCATTCGCAGTTGCAAAGGAGGGCCTGTCACATCTAGCTGATTTTTTTTATTTTTATTTTTTTATCTTTTTGCTCGCAAAAAGGAATAAGGAAAGGATGGCAATTTGTCACAACAGACAGGCCCACCTGGAAACAGACCTTATTCTCTCCTGGATTTCACTGAACTGGTTTTAGGAGCACAGAAAGACGGTCCTGCACGAAACATTTTAAGAGGTTTGGTCTGGAGAACAGCAAAGAGGCCAGGTCATTTTTTTTTTTTTCAAATATCGAAAAAGATATTAAGCAAAAGAAAAATGTTGCTGGGGTAGAATTTACAGAGATGAGAAGGAAATAGATTATGGCGAACATCTGAACAGTGATATTAAAACTGTGACGTGATGGGTCGTGGGTTTGGTTTTTTTTCTTGGAGTTATTTGATTTAGATCTATATCTATCTAATATGTCGAAACTCCAAGGGACATAAAAGCAATTTTAAAGTACGCAATAATTAAACACCCGAAACAAACAAACAAGAGGCACAAGTTATCTGACAAACAAAGCCATTACAAAATGTGGGTTGTGCGGTCCTTGGGGTGCTCTCTGAGCTCGGCGGTTTTCTTGCAGACGTTTCTTTACCCAACTAGGTAACACCATCAGTGCTAGAACAGAGTGCTACCTAGTTTTATTTATTCAATTTTGATGACACCCCCCCCCCATCTCCCTTATAAGGCGACTCACTTACCTACTTGGATAATGGAAATGTCTGCAAGAAAACTATCAAACTCAGAGAGCACCAAGTCCTTTTCCTCTTCCTCCTCTCCACAAATCCCACTCTTTTCTAGGGATGATGATGTTAGCTAGTTGGGTAATGAAATGTCTCCAAGAAAACCACCAAACTCAGACAGCACCAAGGACCTCACATCCTCCTTTTCCGCCTCCTCCTCCTCCTCCTCCTCTTCCTCCACAAATCCCACTCTTTTCTAGCACTGACGATGTTAGCTAGTTGGATAATGAAATGTCTGCAAGAAAACCACCAAACTCAGACAGCACTAAGGACCCCAGACCTTCTTCTCCTCCTCCTCCTCTTCCTCCTCCTCCTTCTTCTCCTCCTCCTCTTCCTCCACAAATCCCACTCTTTTCTAGCACTAATGATGTTAGCTAGTTGGGTAATGAAATGTCTGCAAGAAAACCACCAAATTCAGATAGCACCAATGACCCCAGACCACCACCACCTCCTCCTCCACCCCACAAATCCCACTCCCTTCTACCACTGATGATGTTACCTACTTAGGTCATGAAACAATTGCAAGAAAACCACCAAATTCAGAGAGTACTAAGGACCCCAGCCCAGAGCTACAAAGATTCTCTTCTAAAACATAGGTGGCCTGTGATCCATCCTACACTGCAATTCTCCATGGACCAGAGGGTCAGACAAAGATGATACCAATACCCCTCCAAGGCTCTGAGCCTGGGGGGGAAAAGTGAAAAAGATTTCTGCACAGGCAAACACACACCCCTTATAAAAACTCTCAGTAAAATTGCATTTTGCTTTATATATTGCAGGGTGGACCCCACCCCTGCTCCCACCAAGATATTTTATTCATCTTGAGTGTGGCCCCCAGTTCCTCCTTCAAGTTTCTACCGTCAAAATCCCATTGAGCAAACCCATTCTATTATGAGTGGTTTGGGGGCGTGTGAGCTGTTGGGAGTGATTTTTCAGGAAGTTAAAAAGTCAAAACTCTAGGCAGGCCGAGTCCTCCCCTCTTTTTATCGCCTTGTAATAGTTTTAATTTAATCCTCGGCTTTTTCCCCTCCCAAATGAATTTTGATACCATTTTATTTAAACCGTCAAAGTAAGGTTTCCCCAATTCAATCGGGATCGTCTGAAAAACAAATAACCATCTTGGCGGGACATTCATTTTGATCGTTGCAATTCTACCAAGCCGGGACAGGTGCAGGTTTGACCGATTTTCCAACTCTATTTTAATTTGTGATTTTCATTTATCATAATTATCTTCTTTAAGAGTCACACGTTTTGCTGTCTTTTGTACCTCTAAATATTTAATCTTTTTAACAATTTGTATAACCCACACACACACCCCGCTGCAAAAAAGTTGGACTTTCTTGGCTTCTGTGTTCATTTTTCAGGCTGAAGGTATCCACTTCACACTCAGGTTCAAGTATCTCCAAAACCTACCAGATGCGAAAAATGATTCTGCAAATATGTTCCAACCCTCTCTGCAATTAGTTAAATGATGCTCTCTCTCTTTCTCTGCTCATTGCAATGCATTCCTGCCAGGGATGAATTCTCGATGAATTCTCTCCCCCATCTGTCTGCGCTGATTATTTTTTGTGTTACTCTCCATCGCAGCCAACGTTTCAAGCAAGATGTATTGTGCTTTGCCGGATAATGAGCTCGGCTTTTAAGATACCACCCAAATCTTCCTTTGTCACTCAAGGAGACCTGTGTCAACCTTTCCAGGATTGTGAAGATTAAAAAAGAAAAACAGGACAACTTGTGAAGCTCTTGTCCTCAAAGGGACAAATGCTTCCCCAAATCCTTAGCAATGCTCTCGTTGTGCAAAAGAAAAAGAAAAAAAAAGGGAGGAAAATTGCCTATTTTACAAATGCATAAGGAAGCTGTGGAGGCAAAAAAAAAAATGTTCTGTATGCATTTCTCCTAGAATATGGAACTTTATAAGTGGGTTTTGGCCAATTAAGATGGTTTGAGGACCGACGTATTTAAATTTTTTTGAAAATAATGCAAATGTCTGGGTTTGCTTTTGATGCTAAGATATCCCTTTCCCTTTTTTTAGCTATCTCCAACCTCTGAGTTGAAAGATGGTAATAATAAAACATTTCTGAGTTTGAGCTGTCAGGAGTCCAATTTGATTTAAAAGAGCTTTCGTCTTTCCCCAATCTTGGCTGTTCTCTGAAAGCTTAGCTGGAAGGGAGGCCACCCGGAGATCACAGGATGGGTCACTAGACTGGGAATTTTAAAACCCAACTTTCCCAGAAGAAAGAAAGGATGAGTAAGGGATTTTTTTTTCCCCCTTTCACTGCTGGCAAGAAAATTCAGTTGACGTTTTCACACAGTCACTAGGAACCAAACTCAGCCTGAAGGAGAATTGACCTTTGCTTAAAAAACTGCATTGCAGATTTTTAAACAGCTAAAAAAACTCTTGGTGATTTTCTTTTTAAGAAAAGAAATCTTAACCACCAACTCTCTAGCCATCCGACCCCAAAATCATCACTCCGTGTTGGAAATGCTGAGAAAAATTCTCAGGAAATAAAAAAGGGTGTTGGAGTCTCCCTAAGTCACCAAAAACGTAACAGGACTATGAATTATGGAGTTTGTAGTATCCTGAAAATAATACTATTTGTGAAGGGGGGAAAAAAATCTCCTTGAAGTTAGAAAAGGAATAGGAAAAGCCAAGACCAGCAGACTTCTTGCTAATAAGCTCTGTTATTGTACTTCACCTCACTTCAACTTCATTTTAACTTCACTTCACGTTATCTACGCTCGTAGGAAACCCACCCAGCTAACATTTCAAACAATAACTTACATCATTTCCAAGAAAGAACAAGCCTGCAAAAAATAAAAAAATCAATAAGCTTTAACTAACAAGAGCAGGCAGAAACTGCTTTCCCTATTTTCAAGTAAAACGTTGCATTGCCCGTAAACAGGAACGGTTAAAAAAAAAAAAAATTGGCAAAAGACCAACCAGATACTCATCCAATTTCTTGGAGCAAGGAGTTCCACCGGCTGTGGCAGCCAGGTTAAAAATAAAATCATTTCTTTTGCGTTTCGTGCTTATTGATTATACCTCTGACATGGATGAGGGGGGGGGGAAGCAAATTCTAATTCCATTAGAATCTAGGCCGAGAAGGATATAGCATGGTTTATGTTGAAGAATGGTATTTCTGAAGAACATTAGTAGATAGATAGATAGATAGATAGATAGATAGATAGATAGATAGACAGATGATAGATAGACAGATGATAGATAGATAGATAGATAGATAGATAGATAGATAGATAGATAGATAGATAGATAGATAGATAGATAGATAGATAGAATAAATTTGCTATTAATAGGAATCAGTTCAATTTGAAAGACAAAGCCAGAAAGAATGCATACTTGGCATGAATAAAAGATAAATGCATTCCTCAGTGTGCTCTCAGAAATACATGGATAGGCCTTAGTAAACCCATTGGGAATTGCTGCATTGTTTATTAAATGGAAGAAAAAGATCTCCAGGCCACTTCGTATCAACTGTGTATAGGCTCAGAAGAAATGGTATATGGTCGAAATTTTACTAGAAGGGAAATTCTGTGTGCTGTTTTCTCTTAAATGTTTTTGGGAATTCTGTGAGTGAATGGGGGTAGCAAAATCGGGGTTTTATTGATTCATTAGATTTGTATCTTTCCTTTCCTCCAGGATGCAGAAAAACAACCCTAAGAAGTAGATGAGGCCCAAAGTTATCCAGAGTGTTCATGGCTTAGAATGGATTTGAACACGAGGTACTCTGTTCCTAGACAAGCTCTTAAGTAATGCACCACATTGATTCTCATTTCTGTTCTTTGTCCAGCCGTCCTCCTTGCCTTACAAAGTTCAAATCATCCCCCTCTCCCCTTTTGAATCGGTCATTGTATGGGTCACTGTTCATTCAAAAAACATCAAAATCACTAAAGATGGTAAACAAAAGCCTTAAATCCTTTGCCCTTCTCTCCCGTGCCCACCTCTATGGTTTCCAGCTGACCTAGATCAAGCACTACACGTTATTTCTCATGGTCTAAGGAGGAGAAACCCAGTGACTTTCATCCAACCCATTCATCTTGTGATATTGCTATCCTTAATGGAGGAACAGGACTCCACTCTGTTGATCACTTTCTAACCATTTATCTAATCGCCACTCAAACCGTCCAACCAAAAGAGACGCTATCTCTGAATCATCTCATGGGCCCAAAGACTGAAAGGCTGTTGCTCTGGATGGAAAGTCATAGGAGAGTGAAATGATTCTGGGAGTGCAGGGGAATAGTTTTTCTCTCCGCCTACACCTCCTCTCTGGTGCATTATTCAATTCAGAAGTCAGAAAGCTTCCTTGGCTGAGAGCACCTCAAAGTAAATACACATATTCCCCACAGTGCATTACAGCTTTTGTGCTGGAACAACAATGGCAAATGAATTGAGAACTTTAATCAAAAAGACTAAGGAAGAAATAAGCTGACTGGGGGGAACCAGTGAGTAATGCAGGTTAGCAAGCCTAGAACAAAGAGAGTTTTGAATACAGTTTCCATGATGTAAGGTATGAAACCAAGAAACCAAGATTAATGGGAGCTTGTTTTAAAAAAACAAACCTCCTGGATCTTTGAGAACTTATTAGATATAGCTGAAATGCGGAAATCCAGGTGTTGTTTTTTTTGAAAAAAATTTCATTATGGATAAAATGGATACAGAAGTTGATTCTTATAAAGATATTCTACTCCCAGTCCCAATCTGTTTTTCTTCTTCTTTTACTATAGATTTGAGGTTTTGGAAAAGTAGAAATGAGATGATGACGGTGATTATTAGGATTTATTAAGCCTATATGCCACCTGAGAAATTCAGACTCTTCTTGTTCTGTTCCAGGCTTCTAAAAGACACTGGGAGCCAGTTTTTAAAGCAAAAACCTTTCTTTTATTTTACAAACACAGACTGGCTCCTTATCAGTAGCCATAAATGACCGACCTGCAATTAGTCTGGGAAAGCTGCCAAGTAGGTAAGAGTCCAAATATAACTACAAACACGCAGTTCTTGAGGCAGAAGCAGGAATAAATGTCCAAGACCAAGAAATACAAACAAAGTCAAATGAGTTGTTTCCTGCAAATACCACTCCCCTTTCATTCCTCTTTACGCCTTAGGGGAGTGGCCATTCACTGATCACCTGTGGCCTGAGTTTCACATTGGCCCCTTTTCTTGATTTGCTCTTGCCTCCTCATACATCTGTGCACACACGCGCTGATAATTGGCTCCAGCTGTTCTGCTTCGCTACTGTCTGATGCAGAAGACAACTGATAGTCAGAATCAGCTTCCAGCTCCATTGAATGCTGGCGAGCCACAACACTTCTCTTCCCTGAAAGAAGAGATAGTATAGGAAAACCATGGGCTAAAGGGACAAACTTCATCATTTTTACCCATTATATAAAGTGCAAATGATGTTTTAAACTTCTCCATTCTGATTCTGACTCTGAGGAGGTTGTGGAGGAACCTGGGCCAGGCTTGGACTCAAGAGAAGGAACTGAAGAAGGTCGTATGTCTGAGGCAGGGCTGTCTGCCAGCTATCAGTTGTCTTCTGCATCAGACAGTAGCGAAGCAGAACAGCTGGAGCCAATTATCAGTGCATGTGCACAGATGTATGAGGAGGCAAGAGCAAATCAAGGATGTTGAAGAGCCATCACATTGAACCTCTGCAGGAGAAGAAGTAATCCCTTTTACAGACAGAGAGATATGAATGGAAATCTACTTTCAGCCATGAAACCTATCATGTGAGACGCGGAAAGCTGATGTGCCTTAGATTGTTTCTGACATGGTCTCCACTCTTTGAAAACCTCAGCTGCTGGTTTAAGACATAAATGCCATGAGGTTATGTTTATGTTATAAACAGGTTATTACCAACCTGTTTTTAGAGAAATGCGAGCAATTATGGTACCTATAAATCAGAGCTTTAGCAAAAACACATCCTTTGCGACTGCAGTCTAAACAGTTTAAAGGATCTTGACATTTTTAGAGGAAGAACTGGAGCTATGGACCAGGATAGCCCTCCATATATTGCTGGATGTCATATCTCAGCAATCTTTATGCTTGGCTTTGTTTTTTTGTGCTGTGGGAAACTGTGCTTTCAGTTCTGATGGGGGGTGACTAGTTCCTTCCCCCTACTGTGGATCTGAACAGGCCAAAGCTTTATTTTTGGTTTAAACCAGCCACATTCCCCAGCTCAATCTCATTTAAATTTACGAAATTCATGAACAACAGATAGACGACTTTGTAAACAGCCAACAATAATACAACAGTAGCCAAACAAAGTCACAACAATGGTATTTGGCCAGAGCTGTTTCTCAAATTCCATTCTCGACAGCTTAGCACACATTGTTCTCTTCGCTTGCTTCGACAGAGTCCACAGACATGAACATGCTCATGACACAGCAAGGAAATGAGAAAGAGAAGGAGGATTCAATATGAGCTATTAAATTATTAACAGGCAAGGAGCATGCCAAAAGTTACGGCAAACCGAGAGCTGCATTTCTCTCTGTGCGGTGACAGTTATGATTGAGACAATAAATAGAAGATTCTTCATTACCACTTTCAATTACCAAGTTGCTCAATCAATACTGGCTGCATTGCTGCTTTGGTCTTCTCCCACAGCACAAATGGACTGTGGTTAGAGATGTCTCAAGCAGATTTCAGAAGAAGCAAAGCCTCATTGGCAGTTAGCTATTCCTTCTGTTCTTCCAAAAATGATGACTGCATTAAAACTGCAATATAGCAATAGCACTTAGAGTTATATAGTGCTTCACAGCCCTCTCTAAGTGGCTTTCATAGGCAGCATATTGCCCCCAACAATCTGGGTTCTCATTTTACTGACCTTGGAAGGATGGAAGGCTGAATCAACCTTGAGCCGGTCAGGATCGAACTGCTGTCAATGGGCAAAATTATCCTGCAATACTGCATTCTAGCCACTGCGCCACCACGGCTCCTAATAGACACCTCACATATAGTTTAGGCTGCAAAAGGAATGACCGTCCTTCCTTTTAGGCCAGATAAAATTTTGGAGAGCTCAGAAATGCTATGAAAAGTATTCTTTTACTTCTCCAAGAAGGCAATGAGGTCCAAGGATAACAAAATGGAATCCTAAAGTGGTATCTTCATCCTCAATGGTGGTTAAACAGCTATTGAATGCACTACAGGTTGGCTGGCTTACTGTCTGTTAAATAGTAACTTGTTTTTCATTAATTTTTTTAATATAATGTTATTAAAGACTTCAGGAAATGAGATAAAAACTAACAGAAGCTCGTATGGAGTGAGAAAAGGGAAAGAAGGCAAATCAAAGAGCACCAAAAGCAGAAGAAAGACAAAAAGTAAATAGAAGAGAAAGAAAAAAAGATACAAAGCAGCTTCTCATATTGTTTGTTCATAAGGATCAACGCGTATTTTTACCTAAAAGACAGTGAACAAGCATTAGAAATGTATTCTGAAATATTTGGAGCAACATAATGAAAAACAGGCTGCATTGATTTTCTTCGATACAGAGAAGGCCTTTGGCAACTGGAACTGGGATTTCCTGTTCAAGATTTTGAAAGGTATGAATTCTAGAGAAAATTGTATAAGTTGGATTCTTAACAAAACCAGATACAAAAAGAGTAAGAAACAAAAAGGATCAAGATAGGGATGTCCACTGTCTCCTCTTTTGTTTGTTTTAATTCTTGAAATCCTGAACAGAGATATAAGACAAGATTAGAGAATTGTAGGAGTAAAGATTTAAGAAGAGACTCAAATCTTAAAAGCTTTTGCAGATGACTTGATGTTGGTTTTGGGAGATCCTTTAAAGAGAGAAAAGCATTAATGGACAAATTAAAATAATTAGATGCATTAGCAGGTTTTAAAATCAACAAACAGAAGACAATGATGTTAACAAAAATATGAAACCACAAGGTAAAACATGTCCCAAAGTTGCTTTTTCAAGAGACAACTGAAATTTTTTTGTTTTTCCTTGAAGACATTTCGTTTCTCACCCAAGAAGCTTCTTCAGCTCTGACAGGATAGTGATATAAATTACTATTTAGATATAAATCATTCCATTCTCCACCATCCAGTCAGAGCTGAAGAAGCTTCTTGGATGAGAAGCGAAATGTCTTCAAAGAAAAACAAAAAAAGGCCAGTTTCTTCTTGAAAAAGTACCTTTGGGACAACCATGATCTGGATGACTGAGAATCTTCATAGATACAAGGTAAATAGAATGATGAAATAATCAAGTTTTAAAATTGAGAAAAAGGTAAATTATTTGGGTAACAAATATAACAAACATAAATTGTATGTTACTTCAAAACAACTATGTTAAGACATGAAATGAAGTTAAATAAAATACATTAAGATGGAGAAACTACAATTGTCATTGCTGGGAAGAATTTCTGTGACTATGATGAATGTTTTGTCTAGAATGATGTTTTTGTTTCAGGCAATACCTATTTTGACAACTGATGCACCAGTAAAACAATGGCAGAAGGACACATCTAAATTTGTGTGGTTGGGGGGAAAAACACAAATTAAATATAAAGTGTTACAAGGTGTAAAAGAAAGAGGAGGATTGGGTTGATCTGATTTGAAAATGCGTTTTTCAGCTTGCAGTTTGATTTAGTAGAAAGAGTGGGTGTTGCGAGAAATAGAAGGCTTTTGGAGTTAGAAGGACATGACCTGAGATTTGGGTGGCATGAATATTTGTTGTATCATAAAGTCAAGAATAATGTGGATTTTATAAACATGCCATACTGGGAAAAAAAAAATTGAATAGATACAAACCCAGGCTGGCCCAAAAACACCTTTGTGGCTTTCAAGACATAACGCGTGTTATAGGTAAGAAATAATAGGCAAACTTAAATAGTTAATTTATTGTTAAATACTAGAATTTTCTCAGGGGAAATGTATAAGAAAATCAAGAGCTGGTGACAGAGGGATATATTTCTCAACGGTTTTCTTGTTTACAATTACAAAAAGACTCAGAGTAGGTAAGAGAATTTATGGTTTTGAACATTCTAAAACTGAGTTTGAAATAAAATTGTGTACAAACGATGAGCCTATAATTGCTAAAATGTATAAACTTTTATTGAAATTCGAAACAAGAAGACCAAGTGAAAGAATGTACGATAAAGTGGGCTAAAGGGTTGGTTATAATATATAGACGGAACAATGGAAAAATGTGTGGCGGAAAGGATAGGATTTTACATTATGTTGTAATCTTTCAGTAACATATTTTGCAATCTTATGAAAGTGCTCATGCAGGCAGGCAGATTTTTAGATCGTAGAAAAACAGTACAAGCTGTAGGGTAAAAGATACCAGTTTGATTTTCTAGCCAGTACAGTAGGAGCCTAGCCTTGATGTCACCGCAAATGTAAAAACCTCCTGGGTTTTTGCATTCCAACTGAGTTTAGAAAACTATATTCCTGGATAGCAATCAGGGTTTCTTTCTCCTCCTTTTCTTTTCTTTCCTCGGTTTAAAAAGGGATCACGTTGGTTTACATCTGGCCAGGTAGTATTTCTCAAAGAAGGCATGCTTGGAAATAAAACAGCACCATATTAAAGCCGCAAGAGTTTGGGGATGCTGTTTTGAAACTGATCAGATGAAATTCATCCCCACTGGGCTACGGATAGCAGCCAAGAAACAAAAGGAATCACATTGCGGAGCACAGATTTCAATTCTGAACTCTTGCTTACAGCAAGAAAGAACCACACTGCTGTGTAAGAAAGATGGTGTAGCACCTATCTAAATGAGATTGCAAGTTCTTTCCATTATTCCTTTCCATTATTTGCCCTTTAAGAATAATAGAATTGCTGTCTTCCAGTAATAAAACACTGGTTTAAATGACGTCTGCTCCACAAAGTGGTTCTCCAGCTCACATATTTCTGGAGAAAGGACAGAGTCATGGGTTTGGGTTAGGGCATGGTCTTTATTTTATGCGTCAATGCTCCTGTAGGAAGTAATGGAGGGTGGTGAGGGAGTTGCCATGCCTAAACTTTGCCACTTAGTGTCACCCGGCCCACCAGAGCAAGCGGAAGGAAATTAGATCAGATTTACAGACTGGATTCAGTTCCCTATTTGAAGACTAACTCAAAGCCACCGCTGGAAACAATCCATAATATGCCCTGTTTGTTTAATTTGCATGCAAATCTTTATGGTTTGGTAATATCAATACCCAACACACCGAACTCAGATATTGTCTTTTCCATGATGGGTAGTTGAATATTCTGAAAATCTAATCAGGTGTTTAACTACAGAAAATAGATGACTCTGGAGATGGAGGAATGTTTGTGCTGGGGTTTTAGGAGCTCTTGTTGTTGCATGACATTACAATCTCATGCAGAAGTAAAGAGCCACCTGGTGTCTCCACAGTCGCTTTCCTTACTAGCAAAACATCTTCTCAACAAGTCCCTTAGCCTTATCCAAGCAATTGGCAGCTCCTGAAGCATTCTCTTGCAGCAAGGGCAGGCGGCTGAGAAGGCGGCGGCGGCAACACTCCTCTCTGAGCCATTTGTTCCTCTGTCCTCCCTATAGATCAAATATGGATGATTAAGATTATTTCAAACAAAGCCAGAGAAAGGGCATAGAAGAAACTATCCTGAACTCCAGCTTTAGCTAGCACGATTGCCTGCTAAATAAGAAAAGATAGCACTTCGTGTTTCTTTTTTTTTTTTCCCTTCCCGAATTATATTTCTAAAATGAGCCAAATTGTCTTAATTCTTACTCACAGGGAATGAATAATGAGTTCGTCAGGAAACCTGATAGGAAGTCATCTTGTGGCTACAGAGGGAAGGAGATTAGACATTTGTCACCAGGTTAACTGGAGTCATGGGTTGCGTCATCTGCAATAATTATGATGCCTTCAGCGATGCTGACAAGACTAGACAGCCAAGCAAAAGGGTGTGACTTCACAATTTAGAGGTTTTGAGGTCTACTGCTCCACCGTTCTTGAACAAAATTGATCATGAAAGTGATCCTAGTCATACTACCATCTTGTCCTCAAAACTTTCTCTTTATTTATCTACTAACTGATAACCCGGCGTTGCCCGGGTATTTATTTATCCCAATCCTGTATTAGACAGGAAAATCCCATGCTGTTGTACTGGTGTGAAGCTCTAGATGTAGTAGCTCTATCTCTCTTATTCTTTAGTTGGGCCTCACACTGCTCTCTCACACAGCGTCAAAAATCAGAGGGAGCCCCCTTGTGGAGTACTGTGAAGCTGTTCCATGGCAACTCCACTATTTTTAAGGCATACACCACCCCCCCAAGAGGTGTTAGGGGTGTCTTATTCCCACAGTATTTGTTTCCAGAAGGTAAGTCATCTGTGTACCAAGTTTTGTTGAAATTTCTCGAGGCGTTCCACAGTTATGCTGGAACACACACACACACACACACACACACACACACACACCTGACTTTATATATAGAGAGAGATTTCCCCCCTGCTCTGATTACCAAGCAAATATAGTGTTTTTTTTCATCCCCTTTCTATTTAATTTTTAAAAGAATACAGGTATATGGCAAAAGAAACTTACAGTAACATCTGATATTTTGAATTTCTGGAAAACTTATAGAGCAATCTGCATGGTGATTCTTTTGCTTTTATTAACAATAGTTTGACACTCTATTGAAGTGTCAAACTATTGAAACTCGATTTCATTGAGGGCCGCATCAAGGTTGTGTTTGACCTCGGGGGGCTGGGGTAGGCGTGACCAGGATGGGCATGGCCAGCTCAATGTCACTCATGTCGGGGGCACCTATAGTGGTCTGAGCACTCTGCTAGCAAAAACAGGCTCTTGAGCTCCGTTTTCAGCTGCCACAGCCTCCTGCAACCCTCTGCCAGCAAAAATGGAGACCCTCGGGAGCTCCATTTTTGCTGGCAGAAGCACTGCAAGTCATTCCTTCGCTGTTTCCAGGGCAGCCCCATGGGCCAGATGTAAGTACCCCAAAGGCCAGATCCGGCCCCCGGACCTTGAGTTTGACACACCTGCTCTATAGCCTTAATTTGAATCCAGTCTGAAGCTGAGTACTTTCTAATAAGAACTTTAAAGGATGGATGGATGGGTAGATGGGTGGGTGGATGAGAATACAGATGATAGACTTATCTTATGATGGTAGAAATGCTTTGTAATGAAAATATTTTGTTTCTTTTCAGAAGGTTTCTTAAGGAATTGCTGCGACTGTTCACCAACCAAGAAGAAAATCATACATTTGTAATTCATTCATTATGGCCTTTTAAAAGCCCTATATTAGAAGCAGCAGAAAGCTTCATTTCCACTAAAAAGGGGCCTGCTATTCCTACCAAATTTTCTTGCTATGGAACTCCATGGGCAAAGAGCAAATTTTTTTGCAAGAGAGCAAAGTTTCGCAAGATAATTTCAGCAGCTTGCACTCTTCTGCTTCTCAGCTGTTCCGCTCAACCGTTCCTTTACTTCTCAGGACTTTCTTGTTTTAAGTCAGAAAATGGAATGAGAGAGAGAGAGAGAGAGAGAAAGAGAGAGAGAGAGAGATGTGACATGGCTCTAAATGGCTGCCCAGAGAGTCACTGAAGCAAGAATGTTCAACTTGTGGCTTGCACTGAAACGATGAATGAGATGACGTAAGAGATCCATTTAAGTTTTTTTTAATCATATAAATATAAG
>JANHJO010003267.1:285099-296964 GCA_032468235.1 Pseudoxyrhopus heterurus
GGAAGTGCTTACTAAACCTAAGGTTTCTGTTGTCATGTTAATGACTACTGTGTGATCTATCAACTTTATTTTTATATGTTTTATAAAACATTCGATGTATAAGAGTCTTTCCCAACTTCCAGAATTCCTATCCAACAGGTTTCCAAACTTCATAAGAAGAGCTCAAGAAATGGATAACAAATGTCATTTAAATGACCAGTTTCTTTCATTTAGCAATCCTTTTTAGGGCATGTTCCTTTAAACATGTTATTTCTTGCTTGTATATTTGCATATAAAAGATTGGCTTGCCTACGTCCACATTTTCCAGTTTTGATGCCTCTTTTTTCTTTAAAAAATTGTTTTTAGTAAGCATGCTCTATTCACAAGCATTTGCGGCTCAAAGCCTGTAGATGGTGACAATGAAAACTTGTGATAAGAAGAAATTAATAGATCACTTTTTTAACAAATAAAGCAGTAGATGAGGATATACATCACTTAAGATATTTTTAAATGTTGAAGTGGGAATTATGACTCCTTTCTTACAAGCAGCCAACAGCTGCGGTAGTCTTGGCAAGTCCTAGGAGGCCCTCATGGAATATTTCCTCCTTAATTCAGGAATGGAAACCATTGATCTCTCCAGATATTTTAAGCCAGGGTTCTCCACACTTGGCAACTTTAAAATTTGTGGACTTCAACTCCCAGAATTCTTCAGCCATCCTCTTCTAAGCTAAAGTTCCCTGGAGCTGTATCCAACAGAGTTAACAAAGGGTTTCTATAAATTGTGGTTCAACAACTTTACCAGTCCTGTGTTTAATGTGATGTAGTAAACCCCAGCACCAGAAATAATTGAATTTGCAGTATAAAAAAGGTTACACAAAATGATATGTTGTTTTCAAGGAAAATTTTACTGAGATAGATAGTGGAAATAGATGAACCAGGACCAGCTGGTTCAGTAGCAGCCCAGGTTTCTGTAGAACATGGGTTTCAAACTTGATTGCATCATGTGACGTACTGTGATGTATAGTCTGGGGTGGATGTGGTCTGCGTGTGATGCATCTGGCCCGCAGGCCGCCAGTTTGACACCCTTGGTAGAGCTTGTGTTTGATACAGGAAGCAGAAGATTTCCATTGCTTTCACCTGGCTTGTGTCCTGGTTTCAGATTGTTTCAAATGTATTTAACAAGAAATCTTATCATCATCTGATTTTTATATTAGAAAAGGGAGAAAACTGAGACTGAACACAGAGTGGCTTGCTTGTCTACATATGTGATACTTGAATTAGGAACTTTTTGATTGAAAGCCAATTTAAATTAATATTGCTGTATATTCTAGCTCCAGTGTTAATTAGTAGCTCTCAATTTGAATTCAGTTTTCTCAGTTTTGGGAAGGAATTACTTGTATGAGAATTTAAGAAAAAAAGTTCTGGCACTCTGGAACTAAGAATGCTAAGATCAACATTTACAAACACCACCCTAGAATGTTCTTTCCAACAGCATATAAGTATGATTGTGCCAGAAGTCCATATCTGAAATTTTTTGGGCCTGCCACTAAATGGCCTAAAATTCCTGCCTGTCTTTTTATTTTCTCAACTAAACAGTTGGGCAAAAAATGTTACACAGGCATATCTCCATCTTTCAATAGGCTGAAATGATGTGATTGCTTACTTTCCAAGGTAGAATCTAAGGTCAGAATTTTGATCTTTTACAATGAGAATTGGTAGTTGTAGCCATGTTAGTAATTATTAGAGGAAACAACAGGTGAAATTAAAAGTGCATAGTTTGCACAATAGGCAGTAAATATAGATTGAGAGTGCACACTAGAAGATATGCTTAAAATAAATATGGAACAGCTGTCTGAATTATGGCCCATTGTTGATGTTGTGTACTGAAAATAAGTTGTGGGCTCCATAGAGGAATAATCAAATATGTGATCATCTAATTCAAGATCATAGAGTAGCTGAGAACTTTTAACCCAGGATTCTTGTGAACTAATCTTTTCATCTTTGCAAGCATTCTTAATATATGGGTTTGAGGCTTTTTTTAGTTTCTAAAGCCCTGGAAAATGTAGAGGTCAATTTACCAGGGATTTTATTTCTCAAGACAGTTTTAGTCAGTCTCCATTTTTTTCTACATATCAAAACAAAGGATCAAGAAAGATATATTGTTTAGGGATTGATTTATTACAGTATGTCTTCCATAATACATGCTGAATACAGACTCTAATAATTAAAAAAACATACTTAGCATTTTCATACAGTCTACGTTATTCTGAGAATAAAATGTAACTATAGTAGTACATTGGAACTAAATACTTGTATTTAAGCCATCAACTTGTTCTATATCTATTTTTTGGACCTTACAAAAGTTCCGTGATTTATAACATACATCAGCATAAAACATTTTTTTAAAGAATATGGAACATGTTGAATGTACAGTCTGACTTTAAAATCTGAATCTAAAGATTTGTCTAACATCATAGATCAATAGACAGACAGACACACTGAAATATTGTAGAGAAAGATGTAAAAATTCAAGATATCTCAGAAGATATTCTATACTTACAAGAATCTCTGGCACTAGAAGATGAAGTTAGATTTGTCATTACCAAGTCAGAGACTTTCCATGGACAATGTTAAAGATTATATTCTTCTTTCAACTGTGCTTCTCCTTCATCTCTTGCTTATTGAATAATCTAAAAAAAGAAGATTATTTATTTATTTACATTATTTACTTTAAACAAATGTATATGGCTGTCCAACTCACAAACAGCGATTCTGGATGGCTTACAGGGTTAGCTTCACATGATATACTGTATTTTAAGATTGTATGATTTGGTCCATGTCCTTTGGCATATCTAGCCCAAGTTTTTACCTAGCTATTGCTCTTGGAGAAAACGGAAGCTGACAACTTCTCTTTGAAAAGTGTTTATTGACAATCTTACCCTACATATTTCATGGAATGGACATAGTTTTTCAATGTGTTTTTTTTTTAGAATTAGGAATACAGGCAACCAACAGTAGAGAAATATGATTTTCCTTACACAGCTTTCTAACACCAATTTATGATAGTATTGTAACAAATCCTTGATGTCAGGAACAATTTTTTTTCACCAAATAGACTATGTTTCATTGAGTGCCTATCACCTTCTAATGGTAGAGCACTGCATATTTTTTTAAATCCATGAGCTAGTTTGGTCTAATGTTTTAAGGCAATAGGCTAGAAACCAAGAGAGTGAGTTCTAATCCTGCCTTGGGCATGAAAAACAGATGGGTGATTTTGGACCAGTCACTCACTCTCAACCCAACTCACCTCACAGGATTGTTGTGATGATGAAAATAAGAGGAGGTTAGCAGAGATGGCCAAATTGACTGCTTTGATCAAAGGAAAAAAAATGCAATTTCTTTTGTTTCTACTTGGAAATTGCTTTTGGACTTTGTGCTTGGGGTTGAGAAAAATGAAAGTTTGGTTTTGAGTTTTATTGATTAATAGGTTTGTTGTTATAGAAATGGCTAGTTTATATTATTGTGTAAAAGTGAAAAGTTGAGGTTTGATGTTGTTATCTTATTCTACTCTACCAAAGGGAGTTGGAAATCAATGCCTTTTTTTTCTTTTTTCCCCTTTGCCCTACACTTTTCCTTCCTTTCCCCCTGTTTCCCTACTATTGTCTTTCGTATTTTTGAATTATACATTATAAACAAACAAACATACATATAAACACCAATCCCACCTCAGCATCACATAGAGTAAAGCTAGTTGGGAAGAAACTTACTCATTAACCTGTTTATACAACATGTTTAATCTAGTCAGCTACTAACCAACACAGTTAGAGCTTCTTTCTGGTTGTTCTAACACCACATAATCATACTTTAATTATGTAATTTTATGTAATTCTTAAGGGACGCGGTGGCTCAGTGGCTAAGATGCTGAGCTTATTGATCAGAAAGGTCGGCAGTTCGGGGTTCGAATCCCTAGTGCCGCGTAACGGAGTGAGCTCCCGTTACTTGTCCCAGCTTCTGCCAACCTAGCAGTTCAAAAGCATGCAAAAAATGCAAGTAGAAGAATAGGGACCACCTTTGGTGGGAGGGTAACAGCGTTCCATGCGCCTATCATGCTGGCCACATGACCACGGAGACATCTTCGGACAGCGCTGGCTCTTCGGCTTTGAAACGGGGATGATCACCGCCCCCTAGAGTCGGGAACGACTAGCACAGATGTGCGAGGGGAACCTTTACCTTTAATGTGCTATTAGTATTACTAAGATCAGTTTACTGCACCACACAAACTAAATTTATGGAAGCTTCAGAAGCAGCTTTCTATGCAGGAGCAAATGAAAGAAGAGCCAAGTTACATGCATTAAAGCCTCTTCTGCAGGGGAGAGCAAATACGGCAACTTTATGATCTGTGGACTTCAACTCCCAGAATTCACTCCCTCGTTCCCCTCGCTTTTTAATATATAGTTCATTCCAAATCTTGTAAATTTACTGCCATTTTATTTGTTGCATTTAAATATTTCTTCTCAGCTAACTTGCCATTCGTCAAGATTTTTAATATTGGAAAGATATTTCTTCTTTAAAAGTAAACTCTCTGGTTTCCCCAAATTGGCTTTGAGGCTTTTAGTGCTCATATAACATGTACTATATCTCTCCCCGGATGTCTGGGGCTCCCTGGTTGTCAAGTTTTACTCTATGCTTCCATTTATATTTTTAGTGATTTTCTTTTATTTAGTAGTGTGTTTCTTCTTGTCATTATACAGTATTTTATTACCCTATAAGCCACTTTGTGCACCTGCACTTTGCAGAGGGAAGGCAGGAAAGAAATCCTTCTGTAAATTAGATACACACACACACACATATATATACATATATATACACACACCCTGTCTAGATAGATGTATGCATTTATATGCAAATTCCTATTTGCTGTACACCTGCAATGACTTCTTTGGAACCTAACACAATAGTTCTTTCTTCTTCTTTTGTTATTCTTCTTTCCTAAGGTTGGATTCAAGCCTGCGGGAGGCATTCGCAAAGCCAAAGAGGCCTTGATCTGGCTTTCCCTGATGAAGGAGGAATTGGGAGAGGAATGGCTGAAACCAGAACTCTTTCGCATGGGTGCCAGCACTTTGCTGGGAGACATTGAAAGACAGGTTAGATTCAAGGCGCTGCCTTTCAGCAGGAAGGTTCCGCTTACTTCAATACATTTAACCCTTAATCTGGGCTAACATAGCGCACTTGTTGGCTTAATAGAATGTATTTGCTCAGAGTAATAAAGCAGTCCAGAGCTAGAGAGAGTTTCAGTGGTCAAAGACAACAGTATAGCCTTTTGACTTCTAGGGGAGGAGGCAATACTCGTAGTCCTTGATTTAGGACCACAGTAGAGCCTGAAATTTTGGTTGTTAAGTCATTAGGGTCCGCAGGATTGTCTGAGATGCTACACATCCTCTCCTCTTCATGACCTGTTTTCGTTATCTTCTGGACAGTGATTGTGTGTGTGTGTGTGTGTGTGTGTGTGTAGAACATGTGTATATGTGTGTTACGTCTGGGTATGGGTAATTATACACTTTCTTTTGTGAGAAGGCAACAGAATTTAATTTTAATGTGGACCAGTGTGCTCACAATAAAAAAATGAAGGTTATCTTATCTATAAGTCGAGGCACCAAGTTACTAGATTCAATTTTACAACCCTTTTTGTGGAGGTTGTAAAGTGAGTCACGTAGTCATTAAGCATGGGCATTTTTTGCTGGAAACTAGCAAAATTGGGAGGATCATGTGATCGCGGAGGTTGCTACAACCAGTCATAATTGCGAACCAGTTGCCAAATGCCCAAATGCAATCATGTGATCACCAGTGTGGGAGGGGAGTAGTCCTAATTTCAAGGATGGGATGTAAGTAACTTTTCAAAAGTCCATCCCGCAGGGGTCTTCAAACTTGACAGCTTTAAGACTTATGGATTTCAACTCCCAGAATTCCTCCTCCAGTCATGTTAGATCAGGAATTCTGGGAGTTGAAGTCCACAAGTCTTAAACTTGCCAAGTTTGAAGATCCTTGGTCCATTGTAACTGAATGTCTATGGAGATTCTCAGTCATCCAGGTCATGGTTGTGCCAAAGGTGCCTTTTTTCAAGAGGCAACTGGACTTTCTTTATTTTTCTTTGACAACGTTTCTCTTCTCATCCAAAAAGCTTCTTCAGCTCTGGCTGGATAGTGAGGAATGGAAGGATTTATATTCCTTCCATTTGCACTACTCAGGTGACCCTGAGGATACAGGTAGTAAACCTCCAAGTGGCCTCAGTGACGCTCTAAAAGAATGCAAATGGCAAACTGCACACATTAAGTCGCTGGTATGGCATCAGGGAAACCAACATTAAAATCTCAGTCAAAGGAATTCCCAACCAGTACAATTGAGGAGCATAACGGAACTTGTAAATCAGTACATCTTCAGAACCTCAGGTTGGGGTAGGCTAGTCTAACTTTAGGGGGCACAATGGCTCAGCGGT
Organism: Pseudoxyrhopus heterurus; assembly: GCA_032468235.1. Lineage (NCBI taxonomy): Eukaryota > Metazoa > Chordata > Lepidosauria > Squamata > Pseudoxyrhopus > Pseudoxyrhopus heterurus. Next base: position 291,572 of record JANHJO010003267.1, read on the forward strand.
TAAAAGTTAAAACTTGTCAGCTGGAAAGATGATCGACCGCCTGGGTTTGAGACCTGAGAACCGCATGATGGGGTGAGCTCCCATTACTTGCCCCAGCTCCTGCCCACATAGCAGTTCAAAAGCATGAAAATGCAAGTAAATAAATAGGTACCATTTCAGTGGGAAGCTAACAGCGTTCAGTGTGCCTTGTTGTATAGTCATGCTATAGTGTCTTCAGACAACGTTGACCCTCTCAGCTAAGAAACAGAGATGAGAACTGCCCTTTAGAGTCGGATACAACTGGACAGGGGAAAATTGTACCTTTTACCTTTACCTTTAGCCTAACTGTACATGATTGTTGTGAATTGGAGTGAGTCTTGTATATCCCATTTTCCATGGAGACAGAAAGAAAATTGCCAGACAAATGTAAGATGGAGCACACCAGGTGAAACAAATGGTATCAGCCCCATATATCCTTTTTAAAGAAGAATGGCTTTAGATAAGGCATGCTCTTAATCAGGGTGAATAATTAAGTGTCTATCTGCTAGGTCCATCTTTGCATTAACCTACCCATAATTTGCCAATTTTATTATCCCGGTTTAATTTCTGCTTTTTTGTTTCCATTGCACAGATTTATTATCACGTGACTGGCAGACACCCAGCTTCCTATGACCTGCCCATGGCTTAGACCAGTGATTGATTCATGCTGTGAAAGAGAGAAAGAATTAAACTAACAATGTCCTGGATTATTTCCCCCCCACCCCCCTGAAACCACATCCTTACTAAGTGCTTTACAAAACGGATTAAAACTGTGGTGCCTCCATTTCACCGTTTCAGTGTTCTTAGAAAGGCCCAAGGCCCAGGTTGAATCCATGGAGAAAATCTGTGAATGTTGAAAATTTCTAGTGTTAATTTTTTTGTAACGGCACACATTGACTTCCGCCTGGATTTCAGGAAACAACCAGGAAAGGATTATTTTAGGGTGAATTTTTGTACTTGAAATTAAGCATTTGTGAGTTTTCATATATATAAATAAAGTATACCAAAATCTGATGATGATTGGAATATTGGAATAGACCATGATAAAAGCACCTCAGTGATGCAGAGTTTCAAAATAATGCTATTTAGGCTATATTAAAAAGTATATGAATCCAAACGGGTGTGTGTTATGAGGGGAAGGTATAATTATGCCCCAACCAGGGGTGGGATTCAAAAATTTCAGCAATGGGTTCTCTGCCCGGTTGCTGGGTGGGCGTGGCCATGGTGGGCGTGGCCTAGTCGTCGTCCGGCACCATGGCGAGGGGTGGGGTGTTTTCATCCTCCCCAGGCTCTGGAGGCTTTCCTTGAGCCTCCGGGAGGGCGAAAACGGCCTTCCCCGGGTTCTGGAGACCATCTGGAGGCCAGAAACGGGCCCATTTTCCAACTTCCAGTACTTCTGGGAGGCCCATTTTTTGCCGTCCCCAGGCTCCAGAGGCTTTCCTCGAGCCTCTGGGAGGGTGAAAATGGCCTCCCCTAGGCTCCGGAGGCTCTCTCGAGGGCAGAAATGGGGTGGGAGGGGACAGCCAGGGATGGGATTTACAGGTTCGCCGAACTGGGCAGACATTTAGCTAGAAGATTGCCCGAACCCATGCAAACCCATAGCAGCCCACCCCTGGCCCCAACCTTGTAGTCCTGACTAGGAGGGTGATCAATCAATCATGCCGTCTTCACGTTAAGAAGTAACAGTGGAATTATTTGAAATCTCTTCTTTCTTCCCCTGAAAAGGTTTTACAGAGGACTGAATGAGTCATCACCACAAAGCCTTATAATTCCGATAAATTTAGTCTCTTTCTAAGTAGTAATTCTTAGCAATTGCTGATAGGGTGATGATGTCTGTGCTAATTTGGCCCAGAAAATATCTGACCCTTTTTTAGTACTGTCACATCCTGCTAGTTATATGTATGAGATAATTCAGATAACAGGCTACCAGAATCTCAGATTACTTTGGCTAGATTGTGGGGTGTTGGAAACATCTCTTGAAAGGTTAATAGTTTTCACTTTTAACCCGTTTGGATTAAAATTCCCATCAATATCATGCATTTGAATTTAGCCAAATCAAACTATTTGAAGGATTGTCTTTTCCTGGTCACATCTACCCAACCCGTCAGAGCAAAGAATCAGGGAACACTACAGGTCACCTCTTCCAAGATGGTCCATCAAGCAGGACCAAGAAGAAGGGCCTTCTCCATGGTGGCTCCCTCCCTGAGGAACATCATCCCTGCAGAGATAAGATTGGTCTCCACTTCGATACTGAAGACCTAGTTTTGCCAACGGGCCTAGGGACTTCAGAATGGGATGGCACCCATCAAATGGCTCATCTGTTAGTTGTCGCCAGGGAAGTAGGGAGTTATTGCCTCTTTATTGTTTTTATATTGAGAGTAAGTTGGATGGCCATTTAAGTTTTGTTAAATAAACACTCATGCTAGGACTACAAGCTTAGCTTTAGCGTGGGCCAGCCAACATGGCCACCCATACTCAATTTATAATAATTGGGGCTATAGTCCAGTTGCTGTAGCCAAGTTTTTTTTGGGGGGCGGGGTATGTCAGCCCTCATGTTTCCAACTGTTCCTGGTTTTCAAGTCATATGGAAGAGCAAAGTTTTCACGGGTAAGTTTCGAAGTTGGGAGCGGTTGAAATTTCCTTAGATTCCCAGCTAGCCATAAGGACCCTACTTCACATACTACAGTCAGACATAAAGGAATCTTTACCTACATGAAGCTTCAACACGAAATAGCTTTCCTGTTATTTTACTTTTTTTGAGGCATGCTCCCCATATAGAAGATGAGAGTTTCTTAGACTTTGATACGTAATAGAATTTTAAAGAGTTCTGAAATTTAAACCAAACAATTTTGCACCAATGAATAGGAAACAGGATTGCTTGGACCAGACACATACATTATAGTCCAGAAAGTTCGATAATGAACATTGTCAAAGCTGAAGAGGAGTTTGAATTAGAAACGCACACATACACACATTTCAAGTTGAACTGCCCTATTTCACTGCAAACAGCTGTTTTTGAGTGAAAAAAACTGCTCAAAACAGCTTGTTTTGCTTTGCGAGCAGCTGTTGCACATTGAAAATGGGGCATTTCACACTTCCAATTGGAATGTTTTGAATTACACATGATTGAGTTGCGACTATTTTATAGATCCTGACTTTTCAATTTTTTTTTTACTTCTTTGGGGATGAAGGGGAAAAAAAAAAAAGAAACACCTGAGTGGAACTACCAGCAAACAGCTCGGATCTGGGCCTCTTCCTCTCTTTGCGGAAAACAGAAAAGGGCCCCTTCGTGAATTTTTGTTACAGCCCTGACGTTGTAAAATCAATTGCTTGACATTTTAAAAACATATGTTTAAATAAAAGAATAATCTCTGCAAGAGTTGTTCTACCGTTTCACTTGAGATTAATTACTGCCTGCACGCGACACAACTAAAAATAATATTTGAATCATTACCTTTCTAAAGATCAGGCTACCAGGAGTTTCACGCCTTATTTTGTCATGCCGTCTGCTAAGGAAATTTTTTTTTCTAAAAGGCTACCATCACATAAAACAAGTAATTCCTAGGAAAACAAAGGAACATTTCTTATTATATTCATAACATAAAATATTGGTGTGATTTTGTTTTAGAAAAGAAGGATGCACATTGTCAGGACAATCCCCTAATGTTAAATGCATGGCGTTGGGCAGAAATTGTTCAGGCATAATGGAAAAACACCAAATGTTTTCAGAATAACTCCCCGTATCCTCTGGATGTGGCTTGTTACTGGAAATAAGTTTGAGATTGAATTGTAAGGATTTATTTTTTTAACTAAACAAAAAAACCCATCCCCAAAGTACAGGTAATCCTTGATTTACCACAGTTTGTTTAGTGACTGAAGTTACAACGCCACTAATGCGTGACTTATGACCATTTTTCACACTTATGACCACTGCAGCATCCCCATGGTCACGCGATCAAACTTTAGATGCTTGGCAATTGATTCATATTTATGACGGTTGCAGAGTCCCAGGATTATGGGATCCCCTTTTGCGACCTTCTGACAAGCAAAGTCAATGGGAAATCCTGATTCACTTAACAACTGTGTTACTAACTTATCAGCTGCAGCGATTCACTTAACAACTGTGGCAAGAAAGGTCGTAAAATGGGACAAAACTCCCTTAAGAAATTCTCAGCAATTTTGGATTCAATTGTGGTCGTAATTTGAGGACTCCCTGTGGAATTAAAAATAAGAAGCTTCTTCAGTTCTGAACTGTCCAGTTGCCTTTTTGAAAAAGCACCTTTGGGACAACCATGACCTGGATGACTGAGATTTTCCAGACATTGCTCACATTCATATCCTTTTAGAATGTTGCCCTATTTTATCCTAGGACATGAAAGGTCAAACAGTCTTAAATTTAAAGCACACAAAATTTACAAATGAGAAAATTTGTTACATGTCTAAATCAAATGTGATTTCCCTTACTCTCTCTGTTTCCTTTCATGTACAGCATAGCTTTTATTTTTGCTCTTTGATAAGGTCACAGTGATTTTACCATGAATAGGGAAATAAATGTCATCTTTATGCATGTCTGAATTTCCTTCCATATTTGGCAGGGAAAAAGGTTTGGAAGTGGGAGAAAGTTATTGTAGTATTTTCTATTCAGAATAAAATCTTCATGAACCTTTTCATTCTTCTCAAAACCTCTCAAATTCAAATTGGTTTGTTATTATTCTTTCAAAGAAATACATTCATTTTAGTTTGGATGCTTTCAGTGAAAATATGAAACAAGCTTTGAAAGGTTGTATATGTCCAAGGCTGCAGGCTGGGGCTTTGCAAGATTAGTAACAAGAGTATTGCTCTCTTAGTGAAACTCCTACCCAAAGAATGAACATTTGGCTCTCCCTCCAGCTAAAGACATTATAAATCATTCTTCTGTTTTCTGTTTAATTAACAGTATCTGGCTTTTTAAACTGCTACTGATGGCTTTTTCCCCTGTGAAATACAGCTCTGAACTGATGTGGCTTTATGCTGCTCTATTGATTCAAGCCTACATGCACAAGCAGTCTTGAAAGAATCTTTCTGCCCTGAAGTAAAACACAACAGGATCAAAATAAAGAGATTGAGGGAGATATGGCAATCTGTGTCTCTCTTCTATTTATCTAAGCTCATTTTTATAACCCTTAAGAGTTTTCCTTCCTCATTTTTGTGGGCTGTTATCCCCATCTTCTTTGTTTGTTGGTTTATCATTTAGCTAACAGTAAGATATGTAAAATACCCTGTGCTATACAAGAAAAACTTGATATTTGGAAGCTTAATGGACCTTCCTTCCTTCCTTCCTTCCTTCCTTCCTTCCTTCCTTCCTTCCTTCCTTCCTTCCTTCCTTCCTTCCTTCC
>JANHJO010003268.1:83847-98512 GCA_032468235.1 Pseudoxyrhopus heterurus
TCTATTCTATTCTATTCTATTCTATTCTATTCCATTCCATTCCATTCCATTCCATTCCATTCCATTCCATTCCATTGCATTCTATTCTATTTCATAGCCTGTACATTTGCAGAAATTAAAAAAAAGAACAGCCACAAAAAATCAAGAATACTCTTACTTTATGTATGGGAGAATATTAGTGATGATGTTACCTAGTTGGGTAATAAAATGTCTGCAAGCTGAACCAAGCTCAGAGAACACCAAAGACTCTACAGAGAATAGTTCTATTAGATACAAAGGGGAGACAACAAATTTTAAAACAGATTTACAGAGAGATTTAATAGTAAAGGACACTGCCAAAATGAGACACATTCTCCAAAGCTTTAGTTTGGAAATCAAGAAAATCTTCTTTGTGTAATGTCAGGCAAGTGAAGTTAATGGAACTAAGCCATAGGCTCAGTTAAAGGCACTGAGCCATAGGCTTTGTTAAATAAGGATAAATGGTTGTTAAATATAATTCACTCAGTCATACAGAGTCATTCATGATCATCTGGAGCTCTTGTAAATGTAAATGGAATCGACAACTCTCTGCCCTTTTTCTTTTTCATATAGACGATTCTGTCTGCTTCTAAATGAATATGGAGGTTTAATCATGCTACATCTTAAGTAATTTTTCTTTTCTTCAGAGCCGTCTTTCATTTTTTTCACAGCTACAGTAATTAAGTTGTTGGATTTGGCCTGGTGAACATGAAGCTCACTGAGTGATTTGAAATATAAGGCACCAGGCTGTAAAGCGAGAAAACCATGAGTTCACCCGTGGCCATGAAGCTGGCTGGGTGACTTTGGGTCAATCTTTCTCTCTCAGCCCAATTCACCTCACAGAGTTGTTGTTGTGGGGAAAATAGAAGAAGATGTGTTGAATATGTTCGCTGCCTTGAGTTAGTTGTAAAAATAATAAAGGTGGGAAATCAATCAATCAATCAGTCAATCAATCAATCAATAAACCTGACTCATACCCCATGGGATAAAACTAGGACACATCCCAATGTAAGCCTCTATGATCGTTCAGGGGAAAGCTGGGCTAAAGTTGTAATAAATAAATGAACCAAATATAAGAAAACATGCAAGCAGATTGAAACACGTACCATCTTCAGAAACAAGGAAACACGCTGTTTAGATTTCATATTGGCACATGTGAAATCAATTCAAATGGCTCTGAATTGCAACTAATCCTTTGGCCTCATGCCTGTTCCAACTTCTCTGTGCTCAAGGATTTTAGAAACTGACTGAAGTTGATACAAAGGTTTTGAAAGATATACATAATGTCTTTATTATCCAAAAACAATAATTAATTAATTAATCCCTACAATGTACAGGAAGTCCTCAATTTATAGGAACACAAACGGGAGCAGAATTTCAAAGCAAGAAAGTTGTTAAGGGAGGGATGCTTAATTTAGGATCTATTTGCCATAATTGTTAAGTGAATCAATCATGCTGTTGTTAAGGGAATCTGGCTTGCCCCATTGATTTTGCTTGTTGGAAGCTGGCTGGGAAAGGCAATCATGTGACCCTGGCATGCTGCAACATGCCAGTTACCAAGCGCCCAAATTTTGACCACATGACCACAGGGATGCTGCAATGGTCATAAGTGACCGGTTGTAAGTCATTTTTTTTCAGTGCCATTGTAAGTTTGAATAATCTCTAACTGTATTGTTGTAAGCCGAGGACTACCTGTAATGCCAAGAAGATGAGTGATTGTATTTAAATTGAACTTTTCTAGTAGTATTATACCTTTCAACTGCAGAACCATATTTTGCAGCCAGCTAGATGATTCAATCCACTATCTCACATTTTCTTAAGAGCTGAGGATTTATATATTACTCTCAGAGATGCAGAAGCAGCCCCATCAATTATTATAACCACAGTTTCCCTCGACAACACAACATTGTTTTCTTCTTTCTAATCCAGGAAAATCTGTATTCTTTACCACTAGTTTTGCTACTCTCTGTGGTGAAGAAAGCTTTGTTTCTGGAATAATCCTATGGAAAATATCCAACCACAAGCATGTGCTTAATTTTTTCCCCCTGTTAACAATACCAATAGCACTTAGACTTATATACCGCTTCATAGTGCTTTACAGCCCTCTCTAAGCGTTTTACAGAGTCAGCATATGGCCCCCAACAATCTGCCTCCTCGTTTTATCAACCTTGAGCCTGGTGAGATTTGATCTGCCAAATTGCAGGCAGCTGACAGGCAGCAGAAGTATCCTACAGTACTGCATTCTAACTACTGCGTCACAATGAGCATACCCCAAGGTTTATGCAGGTAAAAATATATTATGATTAATAGTAGTTATTTATGTATCCCCAATATTTATTTTATTTATTTACTCAATTCATATAGCCACTCATCTCAGTTTTACATGACTTTAGGCGGCTTACAATAAAACAAATAAAAACAACAAAATATATAATATTAACAAAAATAAATAAAAATACAAAGCCACCAGCCATGATTTAACCTATCATTCATACAACCAAAAGCCTGGCTCTGTAAATATGTTAATATTTTAAAGTAATTAAAAAGTAATAATTATGTTATCTGAGGAATCACCCTGTCTCACCTTCATCTGCCCATTCAATCAAGTTGAATAGAGTCAATTCCCTTTAGATTTTGCCTATACAGGAATGCCATCTGAAAGACATCAGAAGTAGTCATTTTTCATCGCCATTCCCTTACTATGGATTTCCCTCCCATGGAAACTTAATTTGCTCCTTCCTTTTTAGGGTACTTCAAAAAAAAATATGGCTAAATGGTCATGAATTCTAATAGTCTACCACAATGGGGCTGAGCAAAAAAAAAAAATCCATGTGCAAATGAAGTCTTCTGTAAAATGCAATAAATTACTGTAACTTAACTCACTGAGTTACAATAACTTAGCCTAGATTTGACTAGGGCATGAATGATTAATGAGGATAATTAGCCATGGATCTACTCTTATTAATACTAATAATAAGTGTATTTATAAACCACTCATCTCCCAAAAGAGAAGTCAGTGGATAAGGTTATGCTCTTCATTTCCTACGGCAATCTCTCTGCCAGCTTTTACTGCTGGGGCAAAGGAAGTCAAGGGTGCCCCTTATGTTATATATGTATGTATTTCCAATGAATTTGTATGTGAATGTGGCCTTTTCGCTGTTTTCCTAATGGCTGCTTATCAAAGCACTTAATAATGATTGAGTTGTTTCAATTGTTCCATTATAGATAATGAGGTGTTTTTTTTCTTTTTAAATGTATGATCTGTTTGTCAAAATTCAAGTTTTTGAAAATAGTACAGAACAGCCTGTGGGAGAAGAAGCAGCCTAAGGGCAGAGTCAAGAGAGGAATCAGCCTGGAATCATTGCGTTCCCATAAGTGGTCTAAATCCAACCCCTCTTGAATTCTATTAACACTTACCTAGAGCCAATTTAGTGCTGAACGTTAGTTGACTGTATAGGTAGGAGCAATAAATCAGCTTAACTGGATCTTAGTTCTAGTTACAGACTTTTGGTCCTGATTCTTCATTCCTGACACAGTCTATTGTAATGTCACCAGCCTTTGTCAACCTAGTTCCCTTGAAATGTATGAGAAACACAACTTTCAGATTTTCCTGCTAGCCTGGTTTTTGCCTAGGATAACAAAGCATGTCAAGATCCTTTAGCGGTTCCTTTCTCACCAAATCTTCCATTCGCAGGCTTATTAACTTATACTCACTGATGTATACCTTTGTTAGATGATGTCTTTATTTTATTATGTTCCACTTTAAATGTGCTTATGCTTGACTTAAAACTTTAAAGTTGGCATTATAGAGGCCATTGATCATCTCAGAATGCTCGAAGGGGCAAATGGCAAGAGGAGCTTTGCAAAGATCCGTAGCACCCCACATTTCTGTGATAAAATGTGAATTAGCAGTAGCCCCTTGCACCCCTGGGAATGTGGTAATGTGGCACTTTGTCCTCGTCGAGGCAAAGTAATAGAGCTGGGAAATAATAAATGGCCTCTGAGTTCAGTAATTATAGAATTTTATATCTACTTTTTTGGAAGTCCCAATTCGACACTTATTATTACTGTAGAAATGCAGAGCGCCCTTTCACCTCACAAATGAACAACTGATTTTTTTTTAAAAAGACCTTCCTCACTTCTTTAAAGATAACCATGGACCTTTGTGGACTCTGTAGAAGTTGCTTATTAAACAAGGAGCTACATTGCATTGACATCAGAATGGTTATAAGGTCTGGGGGTGGCCTATGTCAACAGCCCTTATAACCATTCCAATGTTAATCTGCTGCCATATATCTATGGTTTGTGCACCCTGATTGGACATACAGATCCACCATTGTATCTTTGAAATGGGCTTGTGGGTGTAAGCAATTGACAGCTGATAAGCCAGCTTCTTAACTACCCAAAATAGATAGTCCTTGCCTCACGACCTTTCATTTAGTAACTGTTTGAAGTTACACCACCACTGAAAAAGTGACTTATGACCACTTTTCACACTTAAGACTGTTGCAGCATCTCCATGGTAATGTGATCAGAATTCGGGCACTTGGCAACTGGTTCATATATTTGACAGTTGCATTGTCTTGGAGTCATGTGATCATCTTTTGTGACCTTCTGACAAGAAAAGTCAATGGGCAAGCCAGATTCACTTTACAGCTGTGTTACTAACTTAACAATTGCAATGATTCATTTAACAACTGTGGCAAGAAAGGTCGAAAAATGGAGCAAAACTCACCTATCAACCATCTTGCTTAGCAACTGAAATTTTGGGTTTAAATGTCTACCTATATTCCCAGAACATTTTCTTGTCCTTTTTGTGCAAGAGGAGCTGTCATTGGCCACAGATATCACAAGATGTCACTACCTTAGAGTATAGGAAATAATTGGAGTTGTTCCACCTAAGCGTTGCCTGAAGGATACCTTATTATTAAATTCACATTAACAGAATTATAGTAGTCTTTGTTTCTGTCACATTCAGGCCACTGATCTTAAGAAGGAACACTCATCTGGTAGAGTTCCTTTGTTGGTCACAAATTTGTTCAAAATTTAATGGCCAGTAGCAGACTCCATTCTGCCCTGCAGTAATCTAACGTAAATCATGAGTAAATTTAAACGAAGTTATTCAGATATCTATTTAGCTGACATGAATGCCCCTTGAGAAGCATTTCATGGCATGGGTTGACTCAGCCTTTGATGCTTCCAGGGCCGGTAACATGAAGACCCAGATTGTTGGGGGCAATATGCTGACTCTGTAAACCACTTAGAGAGGGCTGGAAAGCACTGTAAGTCTTAAGTCTAAGTGTTATTGCTATTGCTATGGGTCCAGGCTATCTGAGAAACTGGCTCAGCCCAATGGGATTAACATGCCTTACCTGTGCTGGCAGAAGAGGCATGCCCTTAAGGTCAGCCATGAGGTCAGCCAAGGAATTTTGGTTGGCAGGGTCGAGAAGAGCCTTTTCTGCCATGGCTTCAGCCCTCTGGAACATCTTGCCCCCACCCTCCCCAGGTCAGATCCACTCCCACCCTTTTGGCCTTCTGAAAGGACTTGAAGACATGGCTTTGCAACTAACCTGGGGCCCCAATGAGGGTGTGCCATGTTAGAGGTGGCTCATGGAGTAGTGAAACCCCTATCTCCTCTCTGTGCACACTTTTCTCCCTCTCTTCATCCTGCTTAGTTTTATTTTAATTGACTTTTTAAATTTAAGATCTTTTTTTTTTAATGTTTTATACTGCATTTTATTCAATGTCTGTAAGCCACCGGGGGTCACCTTTGGCAAGATGGGTGGCATGCAAGTGTGACAAATAAATAAAACAAATAGCAATTGCAGAAAGCAAATTGAGGTAAAAACTCACATTGAGGCTTTACCTCAATATGAGGTATTGAAGCTTCACCTCAAACCTACATAGGCTTTAGTAGGCCTCTTCAATTGTATATCAGCAACTTCAACAAGTGAGTAGGTCACATAGCTCTTTGCATACATCCTTCTTTCAGAAGTCTGGGATTACATCACAGTCTCCTGGAAGATGTATTGCCATGGGCTGACCCCTTGCAGACGTTCACTCTGAATATTCTGATCACTGCTTGCAGAACTTAGAGATTAAAGACCAGAGACAAAATACAGGTAGTCCTCGACTTACGACCACAATTGAATCCAAAATTTTTGTTGCTAAGTGAGGCATTTGTGAGTTTTGCTCCATTTTACAACTTTCCTTGTCACTGTTGTTAAGTGAATCATTGCAATTGTTAAGTTAGTAACACGGTTGTTAAGTGAATCTGGCTTCCCCATTGACTTTGCTTGTCAGAAGGTTGAAAAAGCTGATTACATGACCCCAGGACATTGCAACCGTCATAAATAGGAGCCAGTTGCCAAGCATCTGAATTTTGATCATGTGACCATGGTCATGAGTGTGAAAAATGGTCATAAGTTATTTTTTTCAGTGATGTTGCAACTTTGAACAGTCACTAAATGAACTGTTGTAAGTTGAGGACTACCTGTACGTGGTTCCTAGCTCATATAGAAATTCCTCATAATGACTTACATAGCAATGATGATTTTAAGAATAACTGATGTGAAATGTTTTATTTATTCTAGTTGTGCATTTATCAAACCAATATTCCATTGGGAGAATCTGAAAAACATCTTTACTAAAGCCCCATGTCTTTGATCAAAATCAAAAGAAACATTCAATTCTAAATGCAATTCTACCTCAAATATGGGATGCTCAGAAGCACTAAAGCATTTTTTAAAAAGAAAATTGTTAACTTTTCTTCGAGTTGAGCTCAGCTCCTAGTGGTTTTACAGACAGGTCCATGTGGTTTTCTTGGCAGCTACATGGTTTGCCATGGCCTTCTGTAACATATTTGGGATTGTCAAGAATAGCCAGATTAAGACATGTGTCAAACTGTCTCACCACTAAGAATAGGATAGGCGTTTGTGATAAAAATGTACTGAGAAAATAAAAAGAAAAACAAAAGCAGCACAAAAGTTAGACAAGGATTTTGACAGATAAGCCTAAAAACACCTGACATGGTTTATTTGGGAGCTGCACAGCTTATTCTCCACAGACGAAGCAAAAGGATATAGTTGTAAAAATGAAATGGGGCCTTGGGGATATTTTTGTCATATACAATACATTGTAAGCAGTTCAAGTTTATTGGTTGGTGGAGTGGTAAGTGAAAGTGCTTTACAGCTCAATCCAGAAGAAGGAACTTGAAAGCTTCATGGTTTCAGTAGGACTTATTTCTGAGTGAGCATTTTATAGTTGTGTGGACAGCAGTACTAGCAATATACTTTGAGGCTGAACTATACACATACGTGAGCAGGATTCAGCTAACCGACAGAGTAAGAGTATTAATATATCTGTTTTGTATATTTAATAGGGCTGCATGGTATTTGAATCTGACCTTGTATAACAACTCCATTAACGGAAGGTAGATTTCCCTGGGTTTGTGGGGTTGTAGAGGGAATCAACGGCCCCAGGAAAAGTTGTGCTGCACGTGCCCCTGCATGCTCTCCAAAATATTTTTTTGCTTCACATTTAAAAGAAAATACAGCCCTTTAGAAATACAGGAAGGGGGTTTCCGAAGGAAGTAAGAATGTATGGAGAGGAACATGTTCCTTTAAAATACAATAAAGACAAACAATGGCTGAAATAATGGGATGGAATAAATGAATGAAATGCCTATACAGAGAAATTCCCCTTAAAATATTCAGTTTTCTCAGGAATTGTGGTGGCGCAATGGTTAGAATGCAATATTGCAGGCTGACTCTGCCCATAGCCAGCAGTTCGATCCTAAAAGTTGACTTAGCCTTCCATCCTTCTGAGGCCTTCTGAGGTAAAACGAGGACCCAGAGTGTTAGGGGAAATATGCTGACTCTATAAATCACTCAGAGAGGGCTGCAAAGCACTGTAAAGTGGTATATAAGTGAAAGTGCTTTTGCTATTTAGGGCAGAGAAAGTAGTGTTCCCATTGCATATGAAAAACATTTAGATTCTGTTTAGTGAAGAACTTGAAAACTGTTCTCGTTTTTTTCATCAGTTCTGAAAAGACATCCATGTCAAATTAAAAATAATTGGTGCTTGTTTTTGTGGCATGGATGGGAGAAGAAACAAACAAAAGAGTCCACCAATCCGGGACTACTGTATATTCACCGAAATATACCTGGCCATCCCTGTGGAGCACATAGAGGAAGGGAATTAAATTTAGAAAGGATTTATTAAACCAGCTTTGTTTCTGACTTATTTATGTACAGATTCACATAAACCTCTAAAGGCTGTTCTGTAGGAAAGCCCATGATAAGGCAGAACAGTATCCAGGAGATGACAGTGTCTACATCTAAGATCCTTAAACATCAACATTACTGAATCAAGCTGCATACAAAATCACATATTTCTGGCTGTTCATGCAATTAAATAGCCTGGCTAAACAGATGCAAGCGCACTCAAAAAATTTCTTCCCCTGGGATAAAGGCAAGCTGTCTTGGCCTCCAGGATTTGAGAGATTAATCATGATTCTCTAGCAAGACACTGAGTAACATTTACTGTAGCTTCTTAGGAGACCACAAACTGCCTCATTAGCGTTCTGGACTCCTTTGCAGTCTCTCCTCTGTTCAGCCTCTGCATATAGGAGGGTCTTTGCAGATTATATCATGGGGTGTCCAACCTTGGCAACTTTAAGACTTATGGACCCAGAATTCCCCAGCCAGCCATTCTGGGAATTGAAGTTGCCATATCTTAAACTTACCATGATTGGACACCCCTGGTGCACACAATCTCCAGCTCATGGAGCTGATGACTGATAACTGTCAACACCTAATCAGAAATATACTTCAGAATCAGGAAGTGACTCCATCCAGGCATAAAAGTAAATCAAGTATATCACTTGTTTTTTCCACACTAAACCTTTTGCTATTGGAAAATCAAACAATAGGAAGACAATGGCATGATCTGCTCCTGCACGCAGTTCAACTTCCTGTTTCTCTGGGTCAATCAAACCTTCGATCACAGGCTTCATTAAAGAGACAGGCATGTTGTTCCCCAAATCACTAGCAATACTGTAAAATCAAAGGAATCATTTTTCAGTTGCTTCTCTTTCTTCAGGGGCATTTTCAGCGATGGTGACTGGTTTCAAAATGGTGGGTGCAACCCGATGATCAACACACTGTTCCATTTTAATGTACTTTGCATATACGGTACACACGCAAATAGGGACAAGGCTTCGATTGCCCAGTTGTGCCTGCCATTTTGTAGCCAGAAACTATGGCTAAGAACACTCCTGTTTCCACAGATCTTCCACATCTTCCTCAAAATGTTTTAGTTTCCTGTGTTATATTCTGTAGTTGCATCTGTGAGTCCCTGATTAATACACTTAGAAAGGGGGGGGGGTGACAAATTGAAGATTGAAGGGAGAAAAAGACTTAGACAGCTTTTGTGTCAATGGTTTCCCAGAACAGGAAACTTTAAAATGAAAGGAATTTTTTTTTAATGAAGTGCTTTTCAGAATTCAAGCTTCTTAAAGCTTTCAGCCTGTTTATTACACTACGGACTTCACTTGTTTTATATAGAGGAATAAGGGACTGACTCATGTTGAAAATCAACTGCTAATTAATACTTTCTCCTTTGGGAAGACTCTTGTTTTCTCTTAAAATAGCTTCTGTTGTTATTATTTAAAGAAGTCTTTCATCTCCAACTCTGCATAAAGTTTATTCTCTCTCTTAATATATATTTCATTTTCAGTAACTAAAATGTTCATTTTGCTTATAAAGCAGGAAATAATATGGGAGAGATGATGACAAACGGAATAGCTAAACAGTAAATTTTCACTGTAACATTACAGCAATCTCATTATTCCTGAATTAGAGAAAACACACCTGCTTACTTTGTGCCATAAAGACATTATCTAATGTATACAGTTACACATGCACACACTTACAAACACACATTGAAATAAAATATATTAAGAATAGAGCATTTGCGTGTGTGTGTGTGTGTGGGTGTGTGTGACAGAGAGAGAGAGAGAGAGAGAGAGAGAGAGAGAGAGAGAGAGAGAGAGAGAGAGAGAGAGCTGTTTAGTGTGTTGCACTGTAGGGTGTTATTAGCAAGACATAGAAGAAGGTCAGTTCCCATTTAGTAAGAAGGAGGCTGAGGAGAGAATAGAAAGGAACTCCAGACCGTTTACCACGTTCAAGACTCCAATAGTTTGGGGTTTTCAGGAGATGATTGAGTCATAGTGGAAGCCTACTGGAAACCTATGCCCACATGGGAAGAGAAAGACCAACAAAGACAGTGAGAGAATTGCAACAACACGGAGACCTGCTTGGAGGGCAACACCTATTGGTTCAAGGATAAGCCAATAGCAAGGCAAAGCAGGAAGAGTTGGCAAGGGGATGGTGTACATAGTCTCAGTTTTTAGCATCCAGGACAAAGGATGGGAAGTCCATTTGCCCTTCAGTGCTAGAGCTTAAATAGTTTCAAGCTTGTCATCAACATCGTGAGCTGATTGGCTCATTTGTCTGCATTCCTTTAGTCTCCTTGATCACTGCATATCTGCAGACACCCAATAGTGGAAGCAGTACCAAGACTTCCAAAGAGCTTTTGTCTGTTAGTAGGTCAGGGTTTGTAGCCATAGGTACTAAGTCTTAGATTTAGATGGATTGTGCAATCATGATTTGGAACTAATGGCTCTTCCCTCTATTTCTGCCTCTCCAATGACTCTCTTTGCATGACAATATTGGGAGAGCATCTTCTACACTGGTGCTTTGTCTCCCTACTGCCAACAAAAATAAAATGGGGGTGAGTTATAGACATGGAAGTTGGATATTTGAAAAATTACTGTATATAGCTGAAGAATCACCTAGGTTAATTGGTTGAAGATGTGATACTTGATTGCTTTCTTAGCCTGGGGCGATGGCCAAGATGGGAGGAGAGTGTCAATTGAGAGTCATATAATGGTGCTTCTGATGGACCATGGGAGATATGGCAGGAGGCTGAGGCTGCATTCAGAGAAGCAGGAACTGATGTATCGGACTGATCCTCCATTCAACTTTCATTCCTCATCCCACAAACCAGGGGGCTTATAGTTGGATCCCGAAGAGTGACTATTGTTATTGAGCACGAGGATTGTCTGGAATAAAACCATTCTCATTATGATGGATGTATGGATGAGAAGGCAGAGTTGACCTATATCACAAAAATGTGGGTGGGGAAGGAATGAGGAGAAATGCCAACCTAGGTTTTGGGTTTGGCACCGCCCATGGTCCCAAGATGGGATAAGGGAGGTTGTTGTTGTCATCCATGCGACTTTGCTGGTATCCATAAAAGCTATTCAGCAAATAACCAGGTACGAGAGACCATGTTATAGTGATAGTAGGCTACAGCTTGGTTAGGCTTTAAAAAGACCTGAACTGAAGTAGTGTTTTTCTGAAAAGTGACAAAAATTCCATGAAGATTGCTGTTTGACCTGCAATGATTTAATAAATTAAGAAATGTAACCCACACTTTACTGGACCCTATAGGTCAAAAATTTCTATCTGATCAGGAATAATATAAGATCGAAAAAACATTTGTCAAGGTGGTTCCTTGAGGGGCTAAATAGGAATAAAGAGAAAGTAGAGCCCATTGTTATGCTGCTCACATGTTAATTAAACCATATAAAGAGTGTGAGGACATGCTGTACCTGACAAAGCAGTTGGAACTCCAAGCAACAAGATGACCTCTAGAAGAGCTTCTTTGATGGAAATTGCCTTTTAACAGGCATTTATTTTTTTAACGGTGGCTATTTTCGTACCTTTGGTTTATCTCTCCTTCAGAATACAAACTGTGCTTTCTAGTCTCTCTCAGTCCCTGCCTTTTGAACTGAGACCGATCCTTTATGGATTGTATCTATTCTGCCACAACATTCTGCCAGAAAGTCAAGCTCAGCTGAAATGGCTGCTGTTTCATATCAATGAGGCTCCACAGAATGGGTGGATTTGTATTGCTGTAACCCAGGGAAGGGAATTTGGCCAAATACCTGCTCCTGCTGTGCTTGGCAGGAAGAGGTTGAGTTAAAAGCCGAAGACCAAAGAAAAGAATAGATGGCTCTGCTTACAACAGGCAATAGTTTAGAAGCACTTTCTTTGTTCTTCTCTTCAAAATGCAGAGACAGAGTGGAAAGTAAGATCAAAGGTGACAACTTTCATAACTTTTCTTCCATTTAAACCTTTTAAAGGTTTTACATCACCATGAAGCTCACTTTCAAGGAGAATAAGGAGGCTCTGCTTCTTAGCTTAATCATGTCTAAAATATTCTGTACCCCCCAAAATAGGAAGAAGCTCTCTGTACTTGTCTCCATGCTGCAGCTAATCTATATTTCCATATGATGAAAGTTGTCTGTAACTTCTATAGCTTATAGATGTTGCGTATATGCAAAGCAAAATCTGTTGGTTATACTTTGGACCTGTGCTTTCTTTTAAAACTCAAGTTTGCCTGCTCCATCCTAGAAAGTTTGTTAGAGGTGAAATGCAAGCTGGGCTCAGTCTGCTTGGTTATTATCACAGCTGTGTGTAATAATAACCCATAAAGGTTGGTTTTGTTAGAGGGAAATGTTATCCTTTTGGAATCACAACTTTGAAGCACTTCGTGACATTGAATCTGGTGCCTTTGAATTGTGAAGGAGTGTTTGAAGGACTGTCTGGAACTGTAATGGATCTTTTGAGGTTGCGGTTTTGTTTTCATACGTGGAAAAAGCTGAGAGTTGGGTGATAATCGATAGTGGCATTAATAGTATTATCATCGACAGCAGGAGTGTCCAATCTTGGCAACGTTAAGACTGGTGGACTTTGACTCCCAGAATTCTGGAAGTTGAAGTCCACAAGTCTTAACGTTGTCAAGGTTGGATCCCCCTGATCTACAATATTCCTGCCTTTCAGAACACTTCCAGGAGACACTCTGTTGTTATGCCTCACTCTTCTGCTACAAGTTTTTAGACAGGTTTGCCTGGAGAGGAATAGATAATAATAGGTAATAGATTAACAGAGTTGGAAGGGACCTTGTAGGTCATTGAGTCCAACTCCCTGCCCAAGCAGGAGATGGCTTTATTCACTCTCAGGATTCAAACTGAAACTCTCGAGATTCGAACAAAATAAGTTGACATTTTGCTGCTTTTTTAAAAAAAGAGGCTCTTCTTTCTCATGTGATCCTTCCTATCTTTTCTCAGATGCAACCTTAAACTTATCCACTTTTAATTATATTCACCTTAATCTTATCTTAGTTGCAGCACAGTTCCCAAAAGCGTTGGACATTATAATTTTTGTGATGGTATTGTAAGAAATTTAACAGTTCTTTGACTCATATGGTTCGGTCTTGTCCAGTTTCAGCTTTGTTTTGGGTCTCTAATCACAATATAACTTAGGAAAGAAATATAATACTTAAAGATGTAAATGTGGTGTTACACTATATTCCAAATGTGGAATTTGCTATTTTATGGAACGTGTCTTGCAAACAGTAAATAAAGGATCCAAGATATGGGTCTATTATCTTATTTCTTTAAAAGTCTTTATGTTCTAAAACTATGAAGTTAATGAAATGCTTCCATGTGGTCTAGATTTGATGACAAGCTTAAGAACTGGATAAATTTTACATGGACATTAAATTACTATTATGTCAATCTGTTTCTTTAATTATCCCCCCCCCCCAACTTTTCTTTTAATGTTTAGTTCATTTCAACCTTCACCATGATCTTTTCTCACTGGGTAATCACTGGTCAGCTTTTTCTGTTGTTATTGGCATTTCCCTTTTATTTTTCTTTTAAAAACACAAATATACTTTTGTTAAAAGTCTTCATCTCTCAAAGACTGGACTGAGCTGGGACACCCATTGTCTTTTGACAGACTTTGTATTTGACAGACCCTGAACCATTTAACTTTAGAAAGAGACTTAGTTACTGTACATTGAAATATTTAATCCCAGCTTTTGAGTTTTTCCTACTGAAGTTAATATGTCACGATGACTTGCCAGTGTTCTCACGTCCTTTCCTGGTTGTTCTGAAGGAAAGGAGGATGGCATTGGCCTTTCCTGCACAGGATCACATTTGTGCCAGATTTGCACAAATCTGTTTAAGACTGGTTTTCAAATCTTACAATTTCTACATTTGTCTCATTGGGTTTAGTGGATAAACCCCCCAAAATTGTGTATAGGATTTCAGCTGCACGACCGTGAAATCTATGGGATTGAAGTCTGAATTTGCCTACTTAAAAGGGAATGGACTGAATCCCCTCTAAAATCTGTTGGCTCCCAATTAAAATGAGAGCTGTACCACTACAGTTTAAGCACAACACAGGAGAGCCACTCTGAACAGCGAGACTTGCTTTTTAAGTGGTATTCCTATCTGTTATTAAAGCAAGGAATAAGTAAAGCAGAATCCATAATTTTGGAACAAGACAGTTATTCATCACTCTTTTGTTCTGTAAGAGAATAATACTAAAGTTCTTCTGGATAGGTCCTGGATAGGTTTGTTCCAGATCACCAGAATGTGATTTTGGAACTATCCAAATGCATGTCTATGGAGATTCTCATTCATCCAGGTCATGGTTGTCCCAAAGGTGCTTTTTCAAAAGGCAACTGGACTTCCTTATTTTTCTTTTGAAGATGTTTCACATATCATCCA
>JANHJO010003271.1:0-12250 GCA_032468235.1 Pseudoxyrhopus heterurus
CTATTCTGTTCTATTCTGTTCTGTTCTGTTCTGTTCTGTTCTGTTCTGTTCTGTTCTAAACTAAACATATAGAGAATACCAATTTACACAACACTTTATATGCTATTTCTTTGTATTTCTAATCATATAAATAATGCATTGAATTATTGATCACCCTTCCTCTGGGCTGAGCAGTTGTCTAAATGATTTCTAAGTGTCAAATTATGTGCTACCATAGTCATTTCACAAAAATTCATGGATATGGTATAGTGGACTAACAGATGTTCTTATTATAAATATAAAGAACATACTTGCCTAGGCACTGACTGCAGAAAACACAGATTTGATTGCTCAATTAAAACCTGGAAGCATGGTTATAATCCTAGCAACTGGGGAATAACATCTGCTGTTTCCATTTTTAGAAAAAAGATAGAAGGGATGACTCTAGAAATTATAAATTCCATCAGTTTGTTTAGCAAGTTAATAAACTTTACACCAAAAATCTGAGGGACTAACTTGAACAAAAAATACAACCCTCGTAATTGAAGAGTTGTTCTTCTTAAAGAAGAACAATTTATTTTTTATCAATGTCTAGCATTGCAACATGTTATTGAGAAACCATAGAATCCCTCTACAAAAGTCTCCATTTGATTGTAGGAAACATTAGAAGTTTTCTTCATTGATCAGAGTCTATAATTTCTTATTTTTATTCTCCATGAATAAAATCTCCTTACATCTCCTTAAGAGGGTACAGTAATTCATTCCCATTCATCTTCATGCCGATGATACAGTGATTTGTCCCTGTAAGAGTTAAATGAACATTAGTGGAGGGATAGGATAGAGAGAGATTTGTATGATATTGTAAAAAGGATGATCTGCAAACATTTTTTCCTCAGAAGACCTGATACCCTCATGGAATAAAGTTGGATAAGCCATTGAGCAAGTTTCCTGGCAATGGCTTTCAAGCCTTTGGTAATAGGAAGACAGTGTTGCCCAAATTGCTCAAAAGATGCAGATTCTGATAAAATAAAATATTTGTAGCTCAGGGTGCTCTCTGAGCTTGTTTTCTTACAGATGTTTCATTAAATTAGGTAACATCATCAATGCTAGTAAGGAGTGGTGTTTGTTTTCAATTTATATTCTAGTGGCTTGCCCTGTCAGTGTTGATGGGAGTTGTCTTGCTACCAGCCACTTGTTCAGTAACCTAAGTTATGTCTGTGCTGAAGAAGTAACAGAATAAAACCAAAATAGCAGAATAACAGAGTTGAAAAGGATCTTGGCGGTTTTCTAATCCATTCCCATGTTCAAGCAGGAGACCATATAGCATTTCAAACAAATGGTTGTCCAATCTCTTCTTAAAAACTCTCAGTGTTGGAGCAACCAGCATCTGGAGGCATGCCATTCCCCTGATTTATTGTTCTAACTGTCAGGAAATTTCTCCTTAGTTCTAGGTTGGTTATGTCCTTGATTAGATTCCATCCATTGTTTCTCATTCTTGTCTTGGAAGTTCTTTGGTTGGCTGTTTACTGTTAGCTTGCTTTGCAGTTCCTTGACTGGGGTATTGTTTACTTCTTGATTATTGGTCTGATGTTAATCTTGGTGTTAAGCTATGCTCATCTAGGTGTTGACTACTGGTGGGGAGGTATTTTGGTCTTTTTGTTCCCTTTTTGGTTTGTTGATTGTCTCTTGTGAAATTTTGCACACTATGTAGATGTTGTTTATGCCTATGTGCCCATTGATGGCCAATTTGTCAGAGTGCCAGGCTTCCAGAAATTCTCTAGCATTTTTGGATTTGGCCTAGTCTAGTTTCCCACTTGAAGCTATGGTTAAGTCTACCCATATGTTCTGGAATTAAGGAGTTTTCATCATGTCTTCTGACTGATAGATGGTGTTCATTGATGCATTCTGCTAGTCTTCTGCCTGTTTGTCCTATGTAGTGGCTGTTGACAGCCATTACACTGTATGTTGTAGATAACTTCTATTTTTTTCTTCTGGGGCTGCTGGGTCTTTTCATTTACTTAGATTGTTTTGGAGGACTTGATTCGTTTGTGTGCTAAGCTGATTCTATGTGGTTATAATAGTCTGTTGGTGGTTTCTAATATGTTTTTGATGTATGAGATTGTTATCCTTTTTAAGGCTTGTATTGATTGGGCTATATTGGGTTGAGTAGTCAGGCACTTTTTAATGAAGTTGAATGGATATCCATTTTGTTGGAAGATATATAGATGCTATGTTTCCTTTTCTGCTGTTCAGGATTGCTGCAGTGTGTTTGTGCTCATCTAAATAAAGTCCTTAGCTGTGGAAGGTTGGGTTATTGCTTTGGTAGTGGACCAGGATGTCTAGGAATGGTAATGATGTGTTGTCTTCTTCCCTGGTAAATTGGATGCAGATTCTTTTAATCAGAAGGAGGCCACTGTATAACTGTAGCCCTCAAACTACCAACCTATATTTAGAGGCAGGTCTGAGAAAAGTAGACGCCAGGATACAAATCTCCATGTTCAATTTCTAGCTTGATGACAAGATTATCCTCTTCCCAATGGCCCTAGTTCCTCCATTAATATAGGTTGGAAATATTGATCTTTATGGAAGCAATCACTACAAGTAATGTCATTTTTCCTTCCCTCATCCCTGCGTAAAAACAAGAATATTTCTTGACAGATTCCACATGCAGAGCACCGGACAAATTTATCCACCAGGTTTCTAAATCACCCCATTGCTGATAGCCTAAGATACACAGTAGAATCTATTATGTATGTTCCACAGTCAGAAGTTCCCAATTATGGGCAGGTGTTTCACTGCATTCTATACTACCTTCTCTGTCACTGTATTAGATAGAGGATGGAGGACAATTTCCTTTTCAGTATAACTCTGCTTTTCTAATGCCATGTGAGTTGAAACCATAACTACACTGTTGATTTTATAGAAACATGTGTAATACTTTTATTTTTCATGGTTTACTTGGTTGCCTGGCCACAGAGGTCAATTGAACGTCTCTGCATTGCTATTTGACTATAATTTATTTATTTATTTATTTTATTTATTTACCTCTTACTATGCAGCAGCATTCATGCAGCAGCAGCAGCATTCAAAATTCATTGAGAACTGATCAGAACTTATCAACCCATATAGTTTACATCTCCACTGTTAACCTTTAGTTATTTACCATTACAGTTTTTATCAATAAACCTTACTTTTTAGTGTTTTAAAATAAACTAGCCAGGATAGAATATAATCTTGCAATATATTCTTACTATTACACATGTATCATTTTAATTCAAATGTTAATTAATTTTGTAATTTTGCATAAAGTTTACAGTTATGTTCCGCTTTTTCAAAATGAGCAGTCATTATGTTGACCATTTCTCCAGCATATATTTTGTCTCCTATGGTATGATTGTAAACTCACAATCTTACTCTTTTAAGATTCCCCATGCCAGAAAATGATCAAACTAAATTACTTTATAAATGACACTTTGTATATATATTTTTCCTCTCCACAAAAGTTCATAAGTCTTCGTATATTATAAAATGAGCATTATTTGATATTAAATTTTGTATATGTCCACTTTATAAGAATGACATACTAAACTTAATGACTTCTTCAGCTTCAACCACAATAATACACGTGCAAACAATCGATACAAACTCAAGGTAAACCGCTCCAGATTCGATTGCGAAAAATACGACTTCAGCAACAGAATAGTTAATGTCTGGAATACTCTACCTGACTCTGTTGTTACAGCCTCAAACCCTCACAACTTTAACCTCAAACTGTCCACTGTGGACCTCTCACCATTCCTAAGAGGTCTGTAAAGGGGGCATGCATAAGCGCACCAGCGTACCTGCAGTCCCTGTCCTACTGTTCCCATTATTTACCTATATATACTTTCTTTGCTATGTTCATACTTTATCTGTAAATGTTTGACAAACAAATAAAAAAATAAAAAATAATAATAGCCATATTCACCATGAAAAATATACACCCCAAATCATATTTTAAAAAGCTGTATACACACTTTTAAGAAGAAAACAGAACATTTCCTATTTTTTTTAAATACTAAAATCATTGCTTACTGATAACTATAAGAACCTTTTCCATATGCATTTACAGATATACCAAAATATTTCTAGCTGCCAATTAAGCAAAGAACAGCTCAGCAGCTCCAATAACGGGAACTACAAGAGTTACACTCAATCAAACCGCTGCCTTGAGACCTTAATCTTCATTTAAATGAAATAACTATTTAGATCTTTGCATTCTCTCTCATAAGGGAACGCAAAACACTCGTTGTGACATTCAATTTCACTTAGGCGTGTTATGTCAGTATAGGATGGCAGGAAAGGAAAACTGAATGAATTATGCTACTGCCAATGCAAATTGCCTGAAAAAAAATGTGACCTGGTGCCCTTTATCTGCTTCTCTTCAAGATTAATCTCCAACATCTTGTCAGCATTGTTCATCTGCTACAAATGGTGAATGTATAAAATGGGTTGAAGGCAGGGAGGGAGGAATTCTACAATTAAAAAAAACCTTGATATCTACCATCACAGTGACCTCATTCACACACTGGACAGAACCATAGTTAATTCCATCACTGTTTCATAAGAAAACCATAATTGTCTTTGTTCACATAACACTGCCAACTCATGTTACAGATTTCAAACAATTAAACAGGGTTCCTGCACATTTAAGTTAAAATTAAGCCAAGTTAGTTCTAGATCCTGCCAATACATATGTTGTAATATAGAAATCGGCACACAAGCAGTCCTCACCTAATGGCCATTCATTCAGCGGCTGTTCAAAATTACGAAAGCAATGAAAAAATAGTTAGTTATGATTGGTCCTCAAAGCTGCATTGCGGCACTCCCATGGTCACATTATTAAAATTTGGGCACTTGGCAGCCAGCGCTGATGGTGTTACCTAGTCAGGTAATTAAATGTCTGCAAACAAAACAACCAAGCTGAGAGAGCATCAAGGGCTCCACGGATGCAAAGTATGGTAAGCATTAATGTAACAGAAAGAAGCATTTGGAATGATAATTATGAGGCTATGATAAAAAAAAACCCAATTGTGCCTTATTATAATGTAAAAGTCTATAAAAGGGTATGATTTGCATTTATTTATCCCATTCATTGTTTTTTCCTAGGCAAAAGAGGCTAAAACAAGTCCAAAACAATGAGATAACATTTGGAAGCAGCTCGGCAGACATCTGATTAATTTACTGGAATATAAAATGGAGTCGGTGGTTTTAAGCTTCCTGTAGAGTTGATTTCCTGGTCTTGTCTTCTTAGAGAAGCTGATAGTATGACTCAATTCATATGTAACTGGACTGGACTGGAAACAAGCCAAGAACATTACCTCCACAAAGAGTTTATATTCAAGCAGTGGCTTGGTAACCATAGAGTTTACAAGAACAATAGGGGTATGTATATATGAAATGGCACCCAGGAAATGGAGTTGGCTGTCAGAGGAGAAATGGAATACTTGTCCCTAACTCAGCTTAGAAAGCAACACATTTCACAGAAATGCAGAGCACGGAACACTCCATCCTTTCTCAAGCCCCCAGGAGGCCACTAAATAGTTTGCAGGCTAATAGCTTTTGTCAGTTTATTTACAAGCTTTGAGGAAACTAAAGTCCCAAATACAATGTCAATTCTAATGAAAAGAAATACATAGTAGAAATAATGAGGAAATAGGTAGAAAGCAGAGTGTACACTATAATTTACTCCCGTGTCTTGCCACAGAGCAGTCATTTTTTGGAAGCCAACTTGAAAAATCATTATAACTTCTATAACAGTTTTATTTCTGGCAGAAAATTTTTGATGATAAGTTCAAACCTGGTTTGCTTTCACATTTCTCTGATCTCATTAATTACATGTTTTTACATTTATTTGTACAGATTTTTTTTTTACTTCTTCAGGTCAATATTGACTCCTGGCAACTGCCTGGACAAGTCCCTGCAGTTTTCTGGGCAAGATTTCAGAAGTGGTTTGCACTGCCTTCTTCCTAGGGTTGAGAGAAAATGAGGTGACCCAGCTGGCTTCGTGCCTAAGGCAAGACTAGAATGCACAGTCTCCCAGTTTCTAGCCTGGTGCCTTAACCAGTACACCAAACTGGCTCTCATTTATACAGCTTATAAAGGTCAAAATCATTCAGGCAATGGTATCCCCTGTGCATTGTATGGAAATGAAGGTTGGAAAGCAGCAGGACAGAAACTGTATTGATATTTTTGAACTTTGGTATGTCTGGGCATAGTCAAGAAAACAAATAAATGAATCACAGAGCAAATTAACTCAGAGTTCTCACTTGTGGCACAAATAATAAGGCTCAAATGATCATATTTTTGCACATTTTTTTTTATATCTTTAGTGCTGGGAAAGGTGGAAGAAAAGAGAAGAGGATAATTAACAGCAAAATGAATGGATTCAATGACAGCAGTGATGGGTGCATTTCTGGAAGAGCCAGATTGGGGATAAATAAAAAATAAATGAGTGTCTATCAGTAATATATAGAATATCCACAGTCAATATTACAGGATGTTTTGAAAGCCTCAAAGAACTGCCATGACCCATGACACTAATTCTGTGCTTAATTACTGTCAGAAGTTGAAGACAAAAGCTACACAGGTAACTTTTGACTTAGGATCATTCAGTCAGTGACAGTGCTGAAAAAAGTAACCTACAACTGGTCCTCACCCTTATGATGACTGCAGCATCCCCAAAGTCATGAGAACATGATTCAGGTGCTTGGCAACCAGCATCCATTTATGATGGTTGCGACTTCTGAGGACATGAAAAGTCTATGGAATAAGGGTTATTTGTTTAATGCTGGTGGTGATTTACTTAACGGCCATGGCAAATAAGGTTGTAAAATTGGGTATGGTCACATGATGATTCATTAAATGATCACACCATTTATTGATGGAAACTCCAGTCCCAATGTGGTTGTAATTGGAGGACAATCTCTGTACATGCTTTTTTTTGTTTTTCTCCTCTTGTTATTTTGTCAACATTTTTGTTATTATTAATGTATTTCATAGAAAACAGCCAGCAGCTGTCTTTATTGTTAAGAGTCCTTTTTCTTGTTTCTGTTTTTTACAGAATTGGTAGACTTCAAGAATGGATAAGTCCCATCATCCCCTAGCATTGCTCACTGTGGCTGAAACTGCTAGCTATTGCTGCCTTATTGGCTAGATGGTAGCAGAGGAATCGTTTTCACTCCTATAAAATATTTTATGTGATCACGTAGAGCATAGGAACTTGGAAGTTATATTCACACACTGAAAAGCAAAATATAATCACTACTTCAATTCCTAGCTGCTGGCTTAGAAAATCCTTGGCTATTGTTTTTATTTCCTTATCCTGAGCATCTGGAAGGCTAATTTCTGCTTGCGGGATTAGAATTAAACTCATTAAAGATACTTTGTAATTATCATAAATGTATGCAGATTTTAAAATATTCCATCTGTTGTGGTATATAATTTGACCTTATTTTACTTTTTTTCTTTTTCAGCTAACAAGTTATTTCCTAATTTAGGTATACCTATAGGTAAAGCAAAGTGTTGTAAATTGTAGTAAATCTGTTTATTTTCAATGATGGGGAAATCTAAAGCACTAGAAAGGCTCAGGAAGTATCCAGTTCATGAGATTGAACAAACACCATCCATTCTTGAAAACAAACAATCCTTTTCTTCTCATCCCTGCCAGCCCTGGTATTCAAAGAACACTTGACAAACCACCTCTGAGCAATCTTCCCAGCATAATCCCTTCCCTCTTCTTTACTGCTGCTACCTCTCTCCCAAAATGACTTTCCACACTAATTAGAAAGTGTTTGGTAGCATTTTTAATGCATTACCGCTCATGAACGTTTATGACTTAGAATAAAAATTGTTAGTCTTAAAAAGTGCTACCAGACTCTAATAGGTGCACACTAAGAACTTTGCTACTCTACTAAAACCAGAATTACAAACATAAACCAAAGCCTTGGCTCATAATCTGGATGATTAAGAGGTAAACATGAAGATGTTAAAGACAGTATTGTATTTTTAAATCAATTGTGATGTTTTTGAGCATTTCAGTAGCTCTTGTCTTTAGATGTGGAATCCCTGTTCTTATCAAAGAGCGGTGGATGGATCAGTGTGTCACATGACTTCTGCACATTGTCAGGCAGTAAGTGATGATGAATATTTCATTAGTCTCACTTCCAATCTCTTTTCTCATTCAAACACAGAGCACACTAATATAGACAAAGGAGACGTGGTAGATGCTTTATTAAGGGCAACTCTCAGTATCTGTTTCTGAAGTTCTGCAGAAGGTAGTCCACTAGTCCCATCTGAAAGCTCAGCAGTCTCAAGTCAGTCTGTAAATAATTGATAAAACCTCTCCTGTATGTTTTCTGTATCTGTTTCACAGTCACAACTTTAGAAATGACATCTCCTTCGAGCATTGCAACAGGAATTTTATCAGGCTTCAACTAGAAAGGATTTGACATGTATACAGTATTGCACCAGCTCATGTCAGACAATCACATTTCAGAAAGCTCAAGCTCTGCCTGTGAAGTGTATCCTAGTGACTTACACTATAGAAACTACCTACTCAGTGGATAAAGGAAAAGCAACACAGCAGGGTGGGGGAACCTGCATCTCCTCAAGTATTGCTGAACTGCAGTTCTCAGCATGCTTCAGTGTTCACCATGCTGAAAGCAAACAAGTGAATGGAATTCTTCAAGAAAAACGAGCTTGCAAACTATTAGTAAGAACATACTATATACTATTACAAAGCAACACTGTTGGTTGTAGCAGTGGTGTGTTGCATTATTTAGAAATAAAGGCAAAAGACAGAGAAGGAGATTTGGAACTGTCTCTAAGGAAATAGAAGATGAGGAAACCCAATCTGTGGTTTGGTGGAGTACTTCAATAGTTAAATGTGAAACACTTAATGTACCTTGCAGATAGAAAGAGATAGAACGCAACTTTTTTTACAATTTACAAATAAAGAAGGCAACTTTGTACAATCATTGTGAGAAGTGACAAATTGTATTTAAAAATTTATTTAAACTGCTGCCTTTTAAGAGTACTAAATAAGAAAAACGAAAAATGGTTATACTTCAAAAATAGTAAAACAGTATGGAAAATAGATATAGCATGTCTTTCTGATTCAAATCTTCTAAGAAATGACAAAGACATCAATAATTAAATTATAATCCTGTTACTATATAGATCCCTAAGGAACAGTTGAACAATGAATTAGAATATGGTTATTACGGGAGAACAATTAAAAATCAATCAGGAGGGGGGGGGAATCAGTTATACCAAAATCAGTTTCTTATTTCTAGTAGACACATAATAAGAGGCAAACAAAGATTTTAAAAAGTATCTCCTTGGAACCAAGTTTCACAAATTTCTGGAGTACTCATTCAAAAATGTGCAGAGGATTGTTTTTCAAGTTGCCAGTCCAGCAAGCAGAATGCTAAAATTGAAAGGTAAGTTTTAAATAATGGATAAAAATCTTGAACTTCACTGACCCATACACTATTACAGACACTCAAATGACAATGGATATACTGTTCGGTGCCAATCTGTTTGGGATACCAAAGTACCCCGATATTTTTGAGAAAAGTAATGTTTTACCATCTAAATAAGAATGTAAAGAATACAATAGTATAACTGGTTTGCAGAGTTTTATATCGCTCTGAGAAACAGATGTTGGAGGAAAGCTGATTCATAAACTTAGTAATACTCAAAAGCCCAAGCTCAACTCTCTGCCCCAGGCTTTTTTTTAAAAAATGCAATATACTTTCTAAGTAAGTTGTGACTCCCAAGAGATTGTGACCTACAATTTAAGCTACTGTGCCAAGGTATACTGCAGTATATTTGATTTTGGCTTAACCATTTGCAGTTTGTAGCCTACAGATTATGGCTTGGTGCAATTCATGAACTATACTATACTACCATGGCTTATTGGACAAGTCATGATTATAACAAAACAAAGTCATAACTTTGAATGTGGTTATTTAAAAACTTTATATCTTTCCCAAGATATATATTAAGAAATGGCCAGGAGGGAAGAGAGAGAGACTGAAGCATGATTTATACATCACATGGAGTGTAGTATGCCTTGCTTGTTTGTGGCTCAACATATTGTCAGCATCCTGATAATTAGGTCCCAATAGCCCCAATAGGTCAGCAAATTCAACAAGCGTTGGTAGAACAAATCATAGTTTAGCACAGGTTTAGCACACCTATCTTAAGATATAGGATAGAACAATAAGTCTCCTGTAGACTCATGAAATTTCATAGCTTTAATGAACAGGAAAAGGTTAAAATGGCCAGATGGGCAGTCTCAAGTCATTTAAGCTTCTTTTCTTTCCTCTGCAGTTAATCTTGATAACATTAGTCACATGACCCAGAAGAAAAAAGAAGCCGATTAGTGGCTTTTTCACTAGTGAGAAAAATTGAAACAGTTTGTTACTGTATTCATGTTTTGTATAAAGTTGACAGGGCTAATTGCTTCAAACTCCCTTGTCAAATAAGGTCAACCGGACATAAATCTTCTAACTAATTCCTACAATGGACCCAAAATGAGGTCATCTTCATTTTCTCGAAACCGCCATTGTTTTTTTACTGTAGCGTTAGCATTACCTCTAATCTTTAATATCTCCTCTGTTATATATCTCATTCTAAGAAACATATGGATGGTAACATTAGACATAAAATGATAGTTTGTTGTTCGCTATATTAAGGTAAATATAAAGTTTAGACTTAAACACGCAAAGCTGTCTTATATAAATCAAACCATTGTTCCCCCCCCCCGCCCCTTGCTATTAGTCTGTACAGTGCTATAGACTCAATCCCCAAAAACTGTTTCAGTGTGCACAAACACAACTCCTGACTCCAACATCTTAAAATAACTGCAGCCATGCAATACCTAGAGCTTATGCAATATTTGTCCTATAACACTGAGCAAAGAGTCTTCTCAGCATCTTCCATAATAGCCCACTATATTGTTCAAGACAACCAACCCATGTGTGTACTCATGTGTGTATTTTTATCAAAATGTTGCAGTGTGGGGTTTTCCTGATCGATATTCCACTCTATTGTATGGTCTGTGAAGTTTCAAGCATTCCATTTTTTTTCTTCCTATTGATCACAATTGATCAAAAGTTTCTTTCCTTCCTTCCTTCCTTGGGGTATTTTTAACTCCGTTGATTTCTTCCCTTTTTTGTATGGCTAAAGCTAATTTAGATTCATAAGCAATGGCACTTATACTAAAAACAGAAGGAAGGCTATTGTTTTGTTAATTGTTTTTATTTAATTACAACTGCTTTGATATAATGCAATCAATGTAAAAAAGTGGAATTGTCCTGATTAAGTATCCTGATCTTGTTTTCCATTCATCCTACACTTAGTTTTGCTCAAGCCCATTCTATACATCTCAACTGCACTCTTGAGATAAAGAATTAGTTGTAAGGCTGCTGTCTAACTTAATACTTTTGCCAGGCAACAAGAATGTATTCATGAGAACAGTCCTTTTGCCCTTTTGTTCAAGAAGGTTTCTCTCCAGACAATAGTATCTGCAGGTCTGCGGGGAGACTGCATAAATCACCGGAAATCATAATGAATCCTCTTTTCCTTTAGCTGAATCTTAGCTATCACCAATCTGAGTTGCAGTATAAATTATTTGTCTAACCTTCTCCATTGACAACTCAAAGAAGATGTTTTTTACAATGCTTTGCATAACACTTTCATCTTTTCTAATTTTTGCAGACAAAACACAGAAGCACGCGATCCTTTCCGCAATCCACAAGAAAAAGGATTCAAATTTTTATTTTAAAAAAGAGGCTATATTGAATCAGGTAACTTGGCCATCCTATTAAGATAACCAGCCTCATTGCTTTTCATTTGCTTGTCCTCCTTTTCATTTCACCTTTATTACAAAGGCCTAAAATTCATTCACAACAGCATCACAACAGCAATAAATCAGTTACTAGAGGCTGATGAAAGGCTGTCTGGCTGAGCTTTTTCCTCCTGAGAGAAATCTGTTTCAGGCTCACACTGTTCTGAATTTGGTATCCCACAAACCCAACAATGATATTTGCCTGAAGAAATCTCCATTTACTTCTTCAGCCAGCTACCTTTTAGTCATCTCTCTTCCTTGCTTCCAGAATTACGTGTTTACTCTTCCTGGCTTATAGTTACAAATGCTGAAAAATGCCTATTTGATTATAATATAAGTATATAATCAAATCAGAGGGTTGGACTAGAAGACCTC
>JANHJO010003271.1:28689-47519 GCA_032468235.1 Pseudoxyrhopus heterurus
TTTACCTACCTCGGAAGGATGGAAGGCTGAGTCGACTTTGAGCCTGGTGGGATTTGAACTTGCTAAATTGCAGGCAGTTGGCAGCTAATTACAGGTACTAGCACTCTAGCCCCTGTGCCACCAAGGCTCTTTAATGATGGCAATAGAGGCTGCCAGGATTGCTATCGTAAGTGATATGGTCACCATGATTTCATACTTTACAACCACATGACTTAGTGGCAGAAATTCCAGTATCAACTGCTATAGCAAAGTGAGGACTACCTATATTTTATCTATACAGAAATGCTAGCTTGGTTAAAGCAACTTATAGAATTTATTACATAAGCAATGTAAGAATCAGAAAGATTTACTTGCCATTGCTGAATTATTTCTTTCCTTTGATGCCCAATTACCTGGACCCCATTTTCAAGTTTACAATTTGACTAATCATAAAATCAGCTTCCTTTTAAAGCTGAATTTCTATATTTGGCAACTGGCATTTTAAAAACAAATTAATTCCATTTGTAAATAAATGTATAAATTATACATTTTACAGGAGCTAAACTTCAAAACAGTATTTAGTATCTAGGTACTTATATCAGATTCAACAGGAGCACTAATTAATCAAAGACTGCAATTACATTTATCCTAGGGTAAGTCCTGCTGAATTCAGTGGGATCCAATGAAGGACTGCAATTAAAAATATACTTTGACTGAGCCCAGCAATTTCCTTCAGCTTTTTAGGGTTTTTTTTATTATTAAACTTGTATTTTTTTTCTAGCAGCACTACCCTCCATTCTCAGCTTGATAACTTTTAATTTAACTGGCACAGATACTTAGAGAGGAAATTAGGCTTGTATGATCTTCCTTCCCCACTTTTCTAATCTCTCAGGACTATGAGAATTCTAAAAAGGTTCTCAGGCAGCAACTTTATTCTGATACTGAACAGCAATTAGATTTGAATTTGTCACATATAAAACTTTACAAAAAGGCTTCTTGTTTCTTCCTGCCCATCAATTACCTCAATAGCCTTCTAACCTTGAAACAATGTACAACATACACATTGGCTCTGTCAGAAGTGCATCATCAAAGATATTGCAACGTTTCTCTCAGGAAAGATTTTCCCACTGTAGACCAAGAAAAACCAAAATAGTAATTCATATTCTCTGCATGCTTCATTCTATCAGGATATTTGCTTTTGTTGCCTTGTTTAAAACAAAGACCAGAGAAACCTGCTAAACTGTGTATAATATCCACTTATTTTGATAGATCTGAGCTCATCGATTACTGGAGTGTCTGCAAGGGGACTTGGTCTACTCAACGTTCTGTAACTGATCAGAATGAAGCAGTCAGGTCGGAATTGTTACATAACTGGACTGGTTACTAATAGGATTTTGGGTCCTATTAAAAGCCAACTATAAAAACCTGTATGGTATAATACCAGTATATATTAAGGACTACCTTACCAAACATGGTTTTATCTATCCCGTCTAGTCATTAAGGTGTCCATCAAGAATCCCCCCACCATGTTCAGAAATCCATTGGGCCAAGACAAAAGGCTTTTTAGTAATACTGCCACTCCCCCCATAGGAATATATAATGTTCCCAGAAATTATTTCATTAATCACTGTTACTTATTTGAACAGCTGCCCATCTACCAACGCACTCTTGTGAACAAATAAAAGCAATTGTAATCCATAATATTAGAAATTGGCATAAAAAAGAAGCAGCAATCGAGGCTTCTAAAAACAAAATCTCACAACAGATAGACCTGCATCTATATCACAAGTCCATTAACATCTTGGCCCAGTGCCTGGGGGAATATCTAGATCTTTATGGCATTTCAGAAAGCTGGCAGTTAGGGCTGTCTATATCTCAGGAGGGAAGCTGTTCTATAAAACAACTGCCATGACAGAGAAGGTATGCTTCCGAGGACACTCCAAGTGACACTGCTTTACCAATGGGATTTGGAACATGCTCACTCTGGCATGGCCCCAAATCTCCTTTCAAGCGGAACTGTGATTCCAACTGGCCTTCAGCCCATAGTACAATAGTTGAGCAACCACTATTCATTATACAAAAGATCTTTGGGTTATTTCTTTTTTGGTTATTGCGAACTTCTCTTAGTCTGAGTGATCGGGAAGGTGTATAAACACTATTATTTATTTACACACCACACACACACACACACACACACACAAAATACCTAAATTATTCTCAATGTAGCAAATGTTTGTCGTACTTGCTGCAGAGTTAAACAAACATTAATTCAGAAGTCTGGTGATAAATGTATTATTTGAGACATGAAATCTGAAATGACGCTATTTCTTACTTTCATGCCAATTAGCCCAATTTCATGTAATTGTGAACTATAAAGTACATCACTTTATACATAGTGAACATGGTAGTTATTTGTTTGTCTGGTTGTGATGTATGATGGTATTCTTGCTTGTTTGAACAATGGCTGTAATAAAAATTAATTCATTCTGCTGATTTCTAATTTGGTGAAAGATTCATTCTCTCAGATTTCTTAAGAAAGATGCCAACTGACAGAAATTAATGAATGTTCTCATATCTGCGAGGTTAATCTCTTGATGAATTAATCTTATGTATCTTTAATATGCAGTCTAATGTTTAACAATAAACCTGTGGTAAATATATTCTTGGAAAAATCTGAAAAATAACCCAATACTATAGATACAATTTACAAATTAGGAAGAATTGACACTGCTACTGGGCAGGAATCATCAACAGTGAAACAGTGTTGTTTCGATACAAGATGAGCAGCAAATAAATTTAATAAATAAATAAAACAGATGAGTTATAAACTCTACTTTGATCCCACCCTGACCAATTTTGGCAAACAATAGGATCGTTCATAGTTGTTCCCAGTTTTCATTTTTTGCCACTCGGAAATAAGGTAAAGGTAAGATAAAGGTTCCCCTTGCACATACGTGCTAGTCATTCCCGACTCTAGCGGGCGTTGCTCATCTCCGTTTCAAAGCCGAAGAGCTAGCGCTGTCCGAAGACGTCTCCGTGGTCATGTGGCCGGCATGACTAAATGCCGAAGGCGCACAGAATGCTGTTACCTTCCCACCAAAGGTAACAGCTATTTACCTACTTGCATTTTTACATGCTTTCAAACTGTTAGGTTGGTAGAAGCTGGGACAAGTAATGGGAGCTCACTCCATTACGTGGTGCTAGGGATTCGAACCGCCAAACTGCTGACCTTTCTGATCGACAAGCTCAGCATCTTAGCCACTGAGCCACCGTGTCCCTCACTTGGAAATAGCTAAGCCCAAATTTCTGTTGTCCTGTGAAGCTTCTTAAAAGCTCATATTATCAAGGATTCTGATCTACGAGTTACCTGGCAATCCTTCCTCCCTCTTAAAAGTATTGGGGGGGGGAATGGTATTGTTTTCCAGTGAGCACACACAGTACATTGTCCTAGTTTTGGTGGGTTGGGAGTTATAAGGAGACAGATGTGTCAAGTGTTTCAGACTCAGTCTCTGCAACAACTCTAAAGTCATTGACATTTCAGACCAAGACTACCAGTCATGATTACCATTAATCAAGAACTGCAGGAGGGAATTAAAGTACGGAAAGCGAAGCAAATTTTTTTCTAAAAACAAAAGATGAAGTTTAGCTGCACAATCATCAATGTATGCAGTACCATGATAAGCCATAAAGTGAAAGACATGGGGGGTTTGGGCTCAGAATTTTATAATTTAGTCAGAAAACCATTATTATTAAAGCCACGATTTAGCAAATATAGTCCAGCTTCTTTTGAAGTAGCTACAACTTCTTTGTCGTGGGGAATTAAAGTCCAATGCATTCCAAGTTGGGGAATACTAGGGAACAAGGAAACATGTAAGAGTTCTAAACTACAAGCACTTCTTTTGCCATATAAAATTTTTTGAAGCAAGATGATTTTTTAATATAATCCCATATCTGAGATTTACTTCATAAAACAATTCATGTCAGGAATGTCAGCATGTTAGATAAGCCAATGGACATAATTCTTTCTGCAAACAGATAAATTCTAACATGTCAACATTTCATTTATAAGCACTGCAGTTGCAAGACCAAACACAGTTTGATTCCATTTCCTTTCATTTTGACGTTTAAATCATGCTTTTCAGAACACTCTATTGCATTAAACTAATTTGTGAGGCTATGTAAAGAGACTGTTTTCAGTGTGTGGATAAATTAGGAATAATAGCTTACCTAGAAAGCATTCAAGCTAGATCATTTTAAATATACTTTTTGTGAATTATCTGTTGGTAGTTGTTTTTCCCTGCCTTCATCCCAAATGTAATATTCTGGGGCTGCTGGTATAATACTCCTATTTGTGGCATCTTTTTGTGCAGACTTCTCGAATTATAACCCTTCAGATGCAGTCAGGACTGACTCTCATAACACTCAGTTGGTTTATTCAATGGTTGTGTGAATTAGATCTAATGAGAGATATAACTCAGCACCAAGTTAAGGGAAACCAGATCAATGGAAACTGAGGAATTAGAAAAAAAAATGACAACTCTATGATGACAAACTACTTTATCTGGGGAAATGTGGCCCCATCTAGAATTAAAGAAAGAATATTCTTGATATGTGAAGGTTTCCAATCATTACATCGTGTTGGAATTGAGCCCAAGTCCATTCATCCTCTTCCAGATTCTAACTGCTTCCAGGAACCAGGAGAGAAACTGAAGTGCATCTCCTGTTCAGCCTGAAGGCAAGATATACCATTACAGGACTCTTGTAACTGCAGGCCCAGCACCTTCTCAAAAAGAAGTTTCCTGAAAACCAAGGAACTCTTATTCAACTTGGCTAGTAAATTAGTGGCCTTAATTCATTATTTGATTAATTAAATTTATATTCCACAATAATGTCAGAACTTTCATTAGCTCATATAATCTATATCTATAAAAAAAACTGTGGGTGTGTATGTTTGTGGGTATGTCCCGAATAGGCTCTTCCATGCCTCCACCAATCTGGCCCAAACTGGCCATCTCCTTTCCCTGTTCTGCCACGCGGGGACAAGGAGCAGAGGTGCAAGACGCCGGCCTGGTCTGAAAGGAGATGGCCAGAGCCGCCAATGCCGCTGCTCCCTCTTCGACTCCAGAAATGCATTCCTGGGTGCTGCTGTCAACCGAACGTGCGAGGCTGAACTGGGCCCTCGGGTGCGTGGGAGCACGATAGCCTTTTTCCCTGCCCGGCCCAGAGCTGGCGAGATCTTAGCGCATGGGTGCACTTATTTTCCTCAAGCTGATCCCCCCGCCGCGCTGCCACCGTGTCAAAGAGAAGGGAAGATCTCGCCAGCTCTGGCCTGGGCAGGGAAAAAGCCCACGGCGCTCCCACACACACGAGGGCCCAGTTCAGCCTTGCACATTCTGCCCCGATCCCTCCTGTCTTCCTCCACTTTTACGAAGGATCGCCCAGGGTCCCTTTTCAGAACCCCCCCAATCCCGGGCAACGCCAGGTAAGCAGCTAGTGTACAATAAATAGAGGACCATAAACAAAGGGCAGTTAACACCCAAATACAAACATGGCTGAACAATATTGGAGGCAGATGAATATCCAATGGACGACATTCTGGAAAGCTAGCTCCATCACCAAAAATCAATACTTTTGGACTTCAGCACTCCCCAACCCCCTACCCGACTTGCCAGAAATGGGGGACAACTAGTTATTTTTCCAACAAGATTGAAGTGCTCAGACTGACTCTACTGTGGAATTGGAGCCCTGCAGGTAATCTGGCACCAAGCCATAAAGGACTTTAAGGGTTAAATCTAGCACTTTAAATTCCACCTAGAAGGTAATAAGAAGTCAGTGGAGGGGCCATAGAAAAGGCATAGTGTGTGCCCAGAAATCTATTCTTGTGAGTCACTTCATTTTGTGGCAACTGAAGCTATAAAGCAGCCACATATATGTTGCAGTAGTCTCATTGCGAAGTTGACTAATCATTACTGGCAGACTTGGCAATCAACAGCAACAGTTTGACCCAAGGCTTTCAAAGACATGGGCAAATGTACTTTTGGGACCAAGGGCAGGGATCCAAAATTGAACTCTGGTCTCAATTGTTCAATTCCCATTTGTGACTATTCATTCATTTCCTCCTACTTTTATCTCATTCTTTCTTTCTGTATCCTGATCTTCCTATCCTCTCATCCATCCCCAACCAACCAAATCATTCTGGCTAGCTAATAAAATATCTAACTCCTCAATTAACACAGGACAAAACACACCAATGGGGGGGGGTCCGCTAGCATTATGGGTTGCAATGAATTGCTTCTAGTCTCTCATTCCAGGAACTCCACCCTGCAACCCTCTCCACTATTCACTCAAGTGAAGGTACAGTACTATTCTTCTCATTCTTTTTTTTTTACCAATCTAAGTGTAACACTTCCTTTCCTTTAGTTTTCCATTTTAACATTCCTATTTTTTTCTCTCCCATTCCCCCACTTTCTGACTTCATTGGGAAATGGTACCATATTCTTTCCCATGTTCCAAGGGACTGTTGATAAACAATGGCTGATTCCTTTTGTAGAGCCCCTTACACAGAGTAGGGCTCTCTGTTAGATGTCTCTTCCAAGAAGCAATGCAACCAAATAGCATCTACTGCCATGGCAGCTACTAAGCAAAGGCAGACCAGCTTTTGGAAGGACCATGAGGTCTATAGGTGACCCTAGAATTTTAGGTTGTGTAACTATGCTCTAAAAACTCCCAGATTTCGTATCTGCCATATATTGATAAAGATTTCTAGATAGTTAGTGAAAAGTGATTTCTTGAGATGTTCAGAATGGTTGCTGGCAGAGAGATATAATGGGCTAAAAGTCCAAGTTGTGTGTTCACCCTGCATTTTTTTTAAAAAAATGCAAGAAATGAATTCCACATTCTTATTAAACAGCCTGTTCCAGTTCTATATGCCATTTAAGGAAAATAGGCCAGGAGCTCTTTACCTATCCCTCCCCTTTGAGATCATATGTGACTTTTAAGAAAAGTTTCAGATTCCACAATCCAATGCCCTTTTGCACCAGTTACATATACTAGGCACTCTTTTTTTGGCTTAAAAAGGAAATCTTGTATTTTTGACTTATGCTGATTACATTGTTATGATTAATACACAGTTGCAAAATCTAACTATAACAAATACTTTTCAAATATGCTGTTTGTGTTTTGGTAGCAAATATATCCAAGGGCAAGGATTTAAGCTGACAATCTGTTCCCTCAGACAAAAAACGTTGCTAATCTTTATTGGAATGTTTTCCTAATATGAAGAATAATTTATCTTTTTGATAGCATAGATTCTTGAAACTATTAGAACTTATTTTAATAAAGCTAGTTTTAAAGAAATAATTTTTTTCCACACAACTAAATTCAATTACGGTCACTGTGACTTAATCCCCATGCAATGAAAATAAGATTGCATTATGAACAACCTTGATCCCTGCAATAATCACAGATAAGCACCAAGTACATTGTTTCCCCAAAGCAGAAAAGGTGATATACATATTCTAAACTTACAACTTTCATTATACATTCCAGAGATAAGGGAGCTATTTGACTGAAGCATATACACAGACAATTACACTGTTTAAACAAGCAAGCCTATCTACATTTTAGCTGAAATGAAAAAAGTAACCTCTAATTGCTAACCTAGAAATTACCATATAAAAAATGGCAAGTATATAACCTGACAACACTGCCCTAATTAGTTTCCTAAGTGGGTTAATTCTTACTATGTAAGAGGGTGTATTTTCATGGAACCAAAAGCAACCTACCAATAGCGTTCAGCAAAAGACAGGCTGTTGTGTTTTTCTAGGTTCTAGCAAAGTAAGCAGTCACATGGAAATTCATATACAAAAATACCTATTACATTTAACAAAAACTGCTCATTAAGGAAGCATGTCTCATTTTAAAAGTTTAGTAAGTTTCAAAGGATCATTGACCTAAAGAAGGGAGATATTCTGTATTATTTTGTAGCCCATGGGCAAACTATAGCCTGAAGGCCTCACATAGCTGCAACCCTTTACATATTCCTCATGGACAGAAATCATTGACCATGATACCTGCCAATTTGAAGAATTTCATGCATACTGCATTTTGGGAATTTCCTTGAAGGCATGGACTAGAGAAGTTATAAAATGCATTGCTATACTAGTGTTTAGATGAGGCAACTTCTTAGCAAAGTTCTTCCTAGAAAGAGATGGATTGCTGTTCTTTTTGCCTTAAAAGCTACAGTTAATCCTTCACAAATGGGCTGACAAAAGTATCAAGAAAATAGGGGATGAATGTTACAAGAATTAGTTTTTAGCCAATCTTAAAGCAAGAGGCAGAGTCTCAACAAGTTCTCAAGAATGTGCTTTAAGCAGCATTGCTTGAAACTAGATAAACATAACAAGCACATATGCTCGTTTTTCAGACAAAGTTCTAATTTTACTTGTAAGCTTTTACATCTGATAGGGATGTGAGGAGGGAAAAACAAACAAGTGTCATGTCAGCAACTGCATTCTGAAATCTGGGCATTAGTAGAAGTACCTGTAGCCAGCACTTGGACAAAAACATAATTATATTCCCTTCTTTCATATTACAAACTACAATTTAATCAGAACTTTTGTAGAAGTTACATCCAAACCCTGCATGGGTTTTTACATGACCTTGAGCCTTAAGCTATACATACTTCCGCTCTACTAAATCTGAGAAATTCAATGATGGAATAACTCATTAAAAGAGTATACTTTATAAGTAGAATAAAGTCAGGAAAGCTATTGATTAGCAGCACTCCAGGTTCAAGGATTTACAACTATACAGTATGAGTTTAATATTATACCTCTGCCACTAAAACGTTAAATAATGTGAAAGACTGAAAGGAGAAATCTAGATTCAGTCAAGGTTATATTGTGGGAGTAAACAAGGCCACAACTATGTTGGAGCCTATTCAAATAATCAAAGAAAAATTGGAACACACTGATAACAAAGACCATAAACATTATATTTATGGTCTTTGTTATCTATCTAGTAAGTGGGTAAATAGACAAGCTTAAAATGTGAGTGTGATGGATGACCTCTAAATTTGATATATAAAAATATTATTACAGAAAATCACATTTAATTAGTATAACAGATTTGGTCGAATGTTACATGATTGCACTAAAAAATTGAAGAATACAAGAATACAATTTGTTCAAATGGAACAGAAGCAATAGGAATGTATTTGGTGGAATGGAATATTTGGATTAAAGTAAGTGGAACAAGAAATACAAAAACAGTACCATTATATGTATCTAGTGTCTAGCATTTTGTAAACCATAGGAAACAAATGAAGAAGGTTCTTTTTAAAAATACATTGTAAATCTCGCAATAAGACAACAAGAAGTACGAGAAATGAGGGATTTAATTACCTTGACATCTGTTAGGAGACAAATTCTGCCAAGCTTGGTTCTTCCATTAAATTCTTAGCTTATGCTGATGGCAAATTTCTCCTTCTGAGAATGTTTGGTTTTGGTTTTTTTCTCCCCTTTCAAAGTAATTAATTTATAAAACACCCAGATGTTGTTCGTTTTCTTCATTTTTAACAGCTAGTTTCGCACATTATGGCTTCATGCTAAGCCATAAAATGTGGCTTGTTTGGTTTTTGACTTAGTGTGTTGTGTGGTCCGTGAACCTTGGTTTAAATATTAAGAATATTGTGCAAAAGCAGCCAATTGTGTGATGTGTGAGCCCAGTTAAGCTCTCCCACGTAGACTCCTCCAAGTTTATTCAAAAATTGTCATAAAAACTAATAGACTAAATGTTAGAATTAAATGTTTTGTACAAGTTTTTTTTTAATGCATCTTAGTTCTATTTTAAGAAATAATGCTTTGGCTTATAAAAAATGCCTTCTAGTACATTTTCCCTGACGTAATATCCAACATTTATTTCACCAATGTGTGAATACTTATAAAGCAAAATGATAAGAAATATTTTTCTAATATAATTAACTGAAATTCTTTATATTTGCAAGGGACCAGAATTGTGAAGACTGAATGTCAATTTCTAAATCACGTGTACGTCAATACAATTCACTATACCTCTCCATACCTTTCTCTCCTTGAAAAACATTTTTGCTTGCACTTCTATAGAAAATTTCTTATTTTGCCCTTTGTCTTTAAATGTCTCACCTCTTTTTTTTTCAAAATATCATTAACTCCATTCAACCATGACTTTAGGTTTCCCATTCCTTCTCAGCCCACTCATTTTTCTTCATACTTTATTTTGTAATTTGAACTTCATTTATTCTTTCCATATGACCAAATCACAACAAAGTAGTTATTTATTATTATTTCACTTTTTCTTCAATCCACATTTATTCAAGATTCCTTCATTTGTTATGTTAACTCTTCTCATTTTGCCACACACATATTTTAAAAATGACAATTCCCAGCCAGTTTTACTTATTTTTATATATTCCCAGACATATGTAACTGTCAATTTCATATAACATATAATGAAGCATATTGTTACACACAGAATTGTTGCTTCTTTGTTAAACATCCATTATTTGCAACAGATTTCTTACTATCTGCAATATTTATACCAGCATCTTCACATCTTAAAGCATGTCTATTTATGTTCCCCTCTTTACTAAATATTCTATCAATGGAAATAAATTAATCTTCTTGGTCCAATATTTTGCTACCCTATTTACATATAACTTGCAATTGTTACTTTTCAGATCCATGCATTTCATTGCATTTTATAACTTGTTTGTTATATATTTGTTGCTAATCATCTGAGTTTTTAACTTGGCATCATTCATACAGGTAGTCCTTGACTTACAACCATTCATTTAACAACAGTTCAAAGTTACAACAGAGCTAAAAAAAAAAGTAACTTACAACCAGTCCTCACAATTACTATTGCAATGTCCATCAGCTTCCAACAAACAAAGCCAATGGTGGAAGCTGGATTCACTTAACAACTTAATGAACACAGCACAATAGGTTATAAAAATGAGCACAACTAACTTAACAATTGCATTGCTTAACAATGGAGGTCCAGTTCCAATTGTGGTCATACATCAAATGCTACCTATATACAAAAGTATATGTATATTTGCATCCCAAATTGGCATACCTCTAATGTCATCACACACATTCCTTATATATTTATCCACAAATTCATGGAGCAACCATATTGTGTTTTATTCACCATAATTGCTAAATGTAATGTGCATTATTTTAACTGGAACATAGGATAAGAGGAAACAAGCAAGAGGCTCTAATCTATGTTGGATCCTGGAGTACATTTGACCTGATCCAGCAGGAAAAACTTTTATGACATTACTTGCTTCTAGATTTAACTTAGAAACTCTATTTAATTCTAGAAGCTTCCTACATCAGCTGCTTTGGTGCATGAAATTGTCCTTTATAATAAAAGGAAGTCTGAAGAATTTTTAGAACAGCCTTCTCCACATCTGTCTTCTGGCTAAGAAAGATTGTGCAATCTGCTATTCTTGCCACAAATTTCCAGGTCTTAACAGAAACAGATAGTTGCTTTCATTCTCACTCAAGCTACCAATCAAAGAACTAAATAGTTCTTCTAGGCAGTTAGTACAATCAAGACTAAGCAGCTAAATTTTACAATTTGATAAAATCAAAGCTTTATTTCTAGTTTCCAGTTTAGCAGTCCTATATATCCAATGATATACAGAAGATACGTAGGGAAAATAAACCACAGAAGGCTGTGAATTGAAGACAGCTTACTAAAAACAGAGCCATACAATAACTATAGAAATAATAAATCCTTAATTTTAATAGAAGATGCTTCTGCACCTTCTGCCTGTCTGTCTGCCTGGGTTGGGAAACTGGAGCATGAGAGCTGCATGGAACGTCTGATCTCAGTTTGTACTTCCCAAGCGCTCTCTCTCTCAATCTTATTCAAACCGCGATTGCTAAAAACTAAGTACAGTTTTCTAGCATTCTGAAATAGTAACCACAAAATAAATAAATTATTCATAAATCTATATGAATTTAAT
The DNA here is from genome assembly GCA_032468235.1 of Pseudoxyrhopus heterurus. Classification (NCBI taxonomy): domain Eukaryota; kingdom Metazoa; phylum Chordata; class Lepidosauria; order Squamata; genus Pseudoxyrhopus; species Pseudoxyrhopus heterurus. Next base: position 40,688 of record JANHJO010003271.1, read on the forward strand.
ATAATTTAAAAAATGATGGGGAAAGGATCAATCCTTGCTCTCAACTTAGAAAATTCTAATGTCACTACACTGAATGTCAAATTTGCTCACTCTAGTTTAGATTTACACTACAGATTGCTTGCTGAATTAAGACTGTGGTGTAAATGCATAAACATTTCTAAGACCACTACATGTATGGAAATAGCATAGCCTCACAAACTTAGTAAACCTGGCACAATAGGAAAAAGGAAGAGAAAGGAAGAGGAAAGGTGTTTGGCTAGACCGGGGAGAAAACCTGTCTCTCTCTTGCCATAATGCCTTTTTTAAGAGACATGTGATATGGCATTCCACTTGTCTCCATTGGCAGAAAATTACTACAGGTAGTCCTCAGCTTACATTTTAATTTAGCTTTACTTTCTAGATTCAGACTCCAGTCAAATAATTTTTATCACCTCTGCTCAGTGCTAATAAACCACGTCACTTATAGCTGCCAGCTCTGAAAGGCAAAGAAGATGATCCATAGCAGATTATCACTTGAATGAAGGCCCAATTATATTGCTGCATAAGTGGAGTCGCTTCAATGATGGTTGTAAAGGTAATGAATGGGAGAAGGCTGATTCTTCTCTTCCTTCTTCAATTTCTGAGGAAAGAGGAGGCATTGACAAAAACAAATGACACTTTCACACTTTATTAGCTGCCATATTACGGATACACGACAAGCTTCATTCTGCACATTTATTTAGGTGCTTCTCCAATACATTAGGTTTAATTAAGAATAAATAAATGGATCTGATTCCCTCAGAAAAGAAAGGGCACATAAAAAAAATTCCCGCATATGAGAACAGCCTTTGGCATAACAAAGCAAATCATTTTTTTCTTTGTATAGTTCCTGATTTCTTTCAACTTCAGGTTCTTGCGTCTCTTCAAAAATAGAAATTTTTCATATGAAACATATCTTGCTTATGTATCTGACTCAGCAACTTTAACTAATTTTGGAAAGTGTCTTAACTTAAAAACATGAATAATAATAATAATAAAGATAAGCTACAGAGGCCTCTAATTTATAGAACTCTATCAATGTCAAAGCTTTTTTAACACAGAGAAAATGAAACCGTGATTACCATTTGACTGTTTTCTCATACTAAAGGCCTTCAGAAAAAATATTATTGGAAATTTGTACTATGTGTAAGCTATATGCTCTGTCTGTTCCCTGCAGATTTTTTTTTCTATTCATCAACTTATATTAGTCTTCCTCTCTGAGCTGAGGTCACATAGTATAATTTCTGTGTTCTCTTATCCTTTATGCCTGTTCCAATTTTCTCTTATGGTTGATTCTAAGATTAAATACTGAGCTGTGATATGTTAAGAACTGTATTTTAAGTGTATTATGTGTTTATCATTTTGCATCTCCTCCACTCTCTCTCAAAAAAAATCTCTCTCTCTCTCTCTCAAAAAAGTCAGATGATGAGTATTCTTAGAAATAGATTGCTAACTGTTAATAGCTGGGACTGTTCCGCTATAAAATTTCCTTCTGTGATTTGCATCTTTCAGATATCGAATTGAAGGGTCTTTTGACATTTCACTACCCAATCTAGGTAACATCATCAGTCCTAGTGTTACCTACTTCAGGTAATGAAATGTCTGCAAAAGAACAACCAAGTGCATCAAAGCCCTTCATTTCAAACCTGAGCTACAAATATTCTCCTTTATAGGTATCTTTTTTTTTTAAATGTATTTTTTTTACTTAATAAAAAGAGGAAAACACAATGATAATAGTGGTGGAAATTGTTGTATTTCTTTCACTTTCTTGTTAAAGCACTTCTTATATTTTTTACCTTTATTCTCTTTGACTCTGAATGTAGATATCTCCTTTAGATGTCTAATATAATTAAAAAAGTACAGTAATAGATATCCTATCAATGCTCTGGAACACATTATTTTCATGCATACATTTCTGGCCTTTGGCTGAAATCAATGTATTGTAGTGTGCCATTTTTACTACTGTCAATCAAAAAAATCCTTTCTCTATGATTTACTCTTCTGCCCCACCCGCAACTAATTACACAATACAATTTCCAGACATTTTTGTTCTTCCCTTAAGGTGGTCATTCTTCAAGCGTTTGGGGACATACTTAATGAATTTCTTTCATCACTAATTTAACTAAGATAAGAACAAGAAGGCATAGATTGCACTGTTGTTCTTTAACTTAGAAATTGAGCAGTGTCATTTGAAAAGACTATGGTATTAGTTAGTGTTTTAAATCCCAGATTTGAAAACAAACTGCCTTCCCAGCTTCTTTATTTAAAGTTAGAAAAGTGTGCCAGTCAGCAAAGACTATTTAGGTCTATTTGACCTAAATAGACTAGTGGTATATTTCAGCATAATACAGGTAGTCCTCGACTTACGACCACAATTGAACCAAAAATTTATGTTGTTAAGTGAGACATTTGTTGAGAGAATTTTGCCCCATTTATGACCTTTCTTGCCACAGTTGTTAAGTGAATCATTGTAGTTGTTAAGTTAGCAACCATTGACTTTTCTTGTCAGAAGGTCGCAAAAGGGAATCACATGACCCCCAGGACACAGCAACGGTCATAAATATGAACCAGTTGCCAAGCATCTGAATTTTGATGCTGCAAAGGTTATAACTGTGAAAAATGCTCATTAAGTCACATTTTTCAGTGCCATTGTAATTTTGAATGGTCACTAAATGAACTGTTGTAAGTTGAGAACTACCTGTATAGCTTCCCATGAAAGCATGCAGTAGCCTTATTTAATTGCCGAGGGCTTGAATCAGAACCACAGCTGTCTTGTAGGGGCAGCAAAGCAAAGGGAAACCCCCGGTGGGTCAGGAGAGCCGCATCTCTCCTCCCAGTCCAGGAAATTGTCTACGCTGAAGATGGGACCAAGCGGCGGTCAGAAATGGCCGTCCCGAAGTTGGAGACAGCCTGAATACAAAGATTTGTGCAGGAGGAGGTGTGGAGCAAACAAAGCTTGCAGACGGGTATGAATTTCTCTCTTTGAATATCCCAAAGAAGCATGCAGCCTTGAAATGACTCTGAAATCTAATTATAGCGGCGGATTACTTTAAGAAAGAATAATATCTGTCAAAAGAAAGTGTTTAACTTCTATCGGGAGGCGTGAGTGTGCCACGCGCTGGCAGGAAAAGCACTGTGAGAAGGAGACGGGACTACATTTACCCCTGGTTAAAGCAGAGTTAACTGTTTTGGAAATGGCAATGAAAACAGAGAAATTGTTTGACAAAACGCTGTCCAAACTTGATGAAATGTTTATTATTCTTTTGGGAATGAGGGACTTGCTGGCCAAAATGGAGGAGAATATGGAGAATGAAGCCTTAAACATGATAAATAATATGGTTGAAACTGGGAGTGTCTGTGAGTTGTGGGAATTGATAGAGGAGAAAAAGGCACAAACAGTAGATCTAGCGTTGTATTTGGAAGGTCTAGCGTCGCAGGGGAAATGTTACCAAGAGAGAGAAATAACATACCTATAACGGCGGAGAAGATGGTGGAGAAAACAAGAAGTAGCATTTCAGACACAAAGAACAGAGATTGGATCGCATGGTATAAGGAGGAAATGACGTCAGAGAAGGAGGGCTGGATGGAGTTGGAGCACCAAAGGAGAGGCTTAGAACAACAAGTGGAGCAGGAGCAAGGAAGAAGAAAGATCTTTTTTTAATTTACAAAAGGAGCAATAGAATGGGGAAAGAGATGAATCGGAGAAAGCTGGAAAGAGACCCAGAGCGTGGACACTGAAAGCCTCAAGAAGACTACGAGATGATGGCTAAGGTGAATATATAATTAAGTTCATATAGGGCTTGATTCTAACCCAAATAATATAACACTAAAGGTTTACAGAAGATACTCTTAAAAAATATAGAAGGATTAGACACTAAACTTAGATAAACACATTTTATATTTCTAAAGTTACATTTTTAAATAATGTATTGGTGTTACTGATAGAGCTTATTAATTAATTTGTACTAGAATACTGAAATTAATCCCACTTAAGGAGCTTTGGTGGCTCAAGCGGTTAGAACAGAGTACCGCAGATCAGCAGTTTGGCTGATCGAATCCCAGCAGGCATCAAATTTCAATTAAGTTTGAATTGTACTACCTTACATTTGAAACATAGTCACTGCTATGGTTCGATCAATTGAAACTTTCATATAGTGCTTCTTAATACCCTGGAGAAGAGTTAATAAGCAAGAGACCCTCCTAAGTTACACCTCTGTACACTTTATATAATTTTCTTACAAATAGTAAGGATAATACCAGTCAGGCTTGGCAAATTTCCAATATGCCTCAACACAAAGTGTAGATTTATCTTACCTATCATGTTATTTGATGCAAGCCAGTTTCAAAAATCTAAACAGCACCTGGCCAGGTAACATACAATTATTTACATTCCCACTAATTAAGAGGTGAATACCAACCACGATGCTTTACTGCACCCTCACTGCATTAACTTCCATATGTATCTTCATTTTTCATTTGTCAAGTGAATGCTATCGTCCAATTTCACTGAAAGTTTATTTATTTTACATGTAAAACATATGTACAGGTGAGAAAGATATGACTTTTATATATTATTCTTATCTTTGAAAAATCTTGAAGGAGTTTTGAAGAACGTATTGGGAAAAATGAGAGTTTGGGGTCTTATATTATTATTAGCCATTCTGATACTGATTCTAAATCAGTTCATAAAGAAACCCAACTACAAAAACTTTAAAGCAATCTGATAGTTTGTCGGAAATAGTTTGTCAAGAACAAATCTCGCCAGACTTCTAATCTCAACCTTAATCTCTCTCTCTCCCCCTCTTTCTTCATGGTGTAAATTCCTTTATGGATTGTAAGGAAATATTTTATTCAATGAGTTCATAAATTATCACATAATACTTTTATTAGTAGGCAAATAAAATATGGATAACAAAATATGGATAGCAACACTCAAAAATGCTCATAATCATTCTTCATCCAACCAAAGGGGGCTACCAAGCAGAATACCATAAATTTCAGTTCTCAACCTTATAAAATATGATTGTGTTTGATATCTTAAATGACCTATTCCAATTCTTTTATTCTTCTGTTTTTTTATTTAAAATGCTTGCTATTATACTTTAATTTGCTAGGCTCCTTCTAATATTTTTGTCACCATAAGCTAACCAGACTTTCTTTTCATAATATATATGACAAGAATTACAATTGTAACTTTATTTGGGGACTCCATCACCTCATATAAATTTTGTGAATAAAAGATGGTGATCATACTAATAAAAACTCCTTTTGGAACTCAGCTGTTAAGGAATAAGAAATTATTAACACCATCCATTTCTGCAGGTAGACTATGTTCAAAATGATGTACCAGTACGTGCAAAAAACCTGATCAGTATACCCAAACCAAGAGCAAGGATTAGTAGGCATGTTGCTGTTTTATTTTTCCTCATGTGCACAATTATGATTTGCATATTTTGAATCATTTCTGTTAAATTATAAAATGTGCACTTCATAGAATGTACAGTATCTGATCTCTCTATAATGTTAAATCACGGTCTAATATATGAGTGATATAATAAAACATATATCTATACTGTTAACCTCCATCCTTCTTACCTTTATTTACCTCCTATGCTGCTTTTCTCTTTTTTCTCTTATTATTCATATGATGTCCCTCAAAACAATTAAGAATAGAATAGAGTAGAACAGAACAGAACTGAGCAGAGCAGAGCAGAGCAGAACAGAACAGGCTTTATAGCAGGGGTCTCCAACCCTGGGCCATGACCCACTACTGGGCCAAGGCCTATTTGGAACTGGGCCACGCGAGCGGCGGATGGGCGGGCACTCATGCATGTGTGTGCTGGCCTGCCACTTGCGCAAGTCGAGTTGTGCGCATGTGCACCCTTCCCGTCTGCCCCCCCAGCTGGGTTGCCAAGGCGCAAAGGTGTGGATCGCTGGTTTATAGCACTCCAAAATTACATTTGAAATCTAAAAGGATAATTAGAATTATGCAACATATAAAGCAACACAGAAGAAACACCAGGGGAAGGATAGAAAACTCTACTGCAGTATAAAATTAAGATATTAAAAGAAAATAATTTTATTAAAAAGTTGATGAAAACAGTCTTTTTTGGATTAAGCATATTAAGCATAAACATATTATTTCCCCATCATTATTGCAGCCAAGCAGTGGTTAACCATTTCCACTACCTTACCCAGAATATGAAGGGGAAAAAAGATACAGATATGCTTCATTAGTAAATTGATGACACAGTAAACCTCAAAGTAATCTTACTCGCTGTTTTTCATGATGAGGGAGGGGGAGTATAGGAGAAATCTGTGAAACTCATGTAAATGCCATGAGTTTGAATAAAAATCCTACAACATTGAGAATGCCATTGAAGTGTGAACAGTACTATGTGAACAGCCCATGAATATTTAACAATAATATTATTTATTTATTTTATAGTACTTATCCTGTAAGTCTTATCCCAGTTTTAAAGAACCCTGAGCAGTGTACAATATCAAATCCAAAGGAAACAATAACAAAGGGATAAAAATAAATGAGTATCATCGCCGTAACAAATAAAATGGCTAAGACTTAAGAGAAATATTAAGATATTAATGTCTACAAATTATACAAAGGCATAATCCTTGACAGCTTATCAAATAATAAGTTGTGAAGTGGTTTATGTCCCCTATGTGTCTATAAACTCTAGGAAAAATTTGTCCCTTGTAATACTTGAAATGAACGAGCAACTAAGAGCATAAAAATCAGTTTACTTCCTATGTTGTTTTTTTCAGGAGAGAGGAGAGGAGAGGAGAGGAGAGGAGA
>JANHJO010003271.1:70290-84133 GCA_032468235.1 Pseudoxyrhopus heterurus
TTTTACCCAGATTTCCTGGGTAAAATTAGGACCTCGGCTTATACTCGGGTCGGCTTATACTCGAGTATATACGGTATTTGATTTTTATCCCACCTTTATTGTTATTTATAAATAAGTCAAGGCAGCAAACATATCTAATACTCCTTCCTTTTCCTATTTTTCAACTTCATTCATTAAAAAAAAGACATTCCTTACCTACTCATGAAATGAATGTATGTGTAGTGGAATTGTTCCAGCAAATCCTCACATGAATATATCCTCTGTGTCTAAGCATTGCCGAGAAAAGCTTAATTTTCTACCATATGATAAGATTTACACAATCCAGTTTCCAAAGCTGTTTGCCCAGGGTGGGTATTCCAACTTTCAGGTGAATAATTTGTTAGTACAGTATATCATTCACATCATTAATACAGTATATCATTCTCTTTTGCTATCTACCTCTATAATTGCTCTGGACACTGGAGCTAGAGCAGCTGAAATATCTGTACCCCAGCAACTTTTCTGCAAATCGGGCAAAAGGATAAGGGAAATTGGGCAGATGAAAGGAGAGAAAATTAACTCTTTACCCATCCAGTGTTTTCCCCATGCATTACCTCATTTAGATACCACATTTTATTCCATCTTGCCACCAAGACCTGAAGTAATTACATACTATTCTCACTTTACCTTCATTAGAATTAAAAGGTATGTTAGGCTTCAAAACTGAGAATGACCAAGTATGGTACATTTTGACTAACTGGTGTCTGAACCTGATATTCAAGGTCAAAAATTTAGTGTTCTAACCACTGCATCATTTTGATCAGAAGACTTCTTCAACCTTTTTCCAGAAAAGAGCAAAATGAAATAAAACATACACTGAACATCCTATACAAATAATGGCAGTGTTGCAGTGCATAAAAATTCCACTCCATTGTGGAATGCAAATGGAATGGAATTCCGCTAGCATTGTGTGACATATGAAATTTTAAAAATTAGCTTGATCTTTTTTTCCCAATCATCATTTCTCATGGAAGTTCTAGTGATCTCTCATGAAACTCTAGGGTTCCATAGAACCTCAGTTGAGAAAGGCTAGCCAAGAGGTTTCTGGCTAAAGAATAAGCAGTTAGGAAATATGTGCATAATATTAATGATGATAATAATAGCAAGAACTACCACAATAACAACCAGCAGCCAGAACTGAAAGGTAGATGCAGTTTATTCCAATGAATGTTTAATACTCAATAATAAATTCAGAAGTGTGGTAAGTTGTATCAATTTGTAGTGTACAATTTTTGCACATTGTGCAGGCAAATAAATGGTGATGTGATGACTAGGAACATCTTTAAACTGAGCAAAAGCTGTATCAGATGATACCATCACTGATAGCAAACCATTCCCTTTCGATACAAGTGGTTTCCATAGAAATGTTAAGGGATGCAAACATGCCACAGGAATTAACAAGATGTTTAGTGATCTGCAATCTCTGACTTTGTTTTTATCAGGATTCTCATTTCTGAATATGTGTGTATGTGTATATGTATACACACACACACACACACACATCTGCTATTACTGAATTGCCAAGAAACATAAGGATAGTCAAGATAAACCTTGTTGCATTAAAGGCAAGAAGACATATGAGGGTACTTGAAGCAGCCTCAAGGCAAATCCTCAAATACTAGTATATTCTTCCATTTCATCCAAAAATAAAAATGCTAATTCAAAAATAGGTTTAGAGAAAACAGAATAGACAAAAATTGCAAGCAAGAGTTGTTTCTCCTCATTAGTCAACACCTTAATGCAGGACAATCTGCAATAAACAAAACAGGGAGGATTGCACGTGTGTGTTGCTACTTTCTTAAACTGGTTCTTCCATATTCAAAAGGACTGGTGGTCTCAGCAAATCCCCAAACAGCTAAAATGCATGGTTGAAATGGAGCAGTTTGGCTTTTGATGCACAAAAAAACGACATCTGGGTTTTTTATCTAATAAAAAGACAATGAAAACACAGCCTTGGCAAGACAGTGGCCGATGAACAGAAATAAAACAAAAATATGCTAAGCCAAGTGAACAGTTTGCAAGGCCACTAACCGTTGATTCAGATTTTCTAGAGGAAAACATGCAAGCGAGTGGAAAAAGTTACTCTCCCTCCTAAGCAATGATACCGTGTTTCAAAAAGTTCAGGAAATATGAACTGTTATGCACAAGCATTAAGTTTGGAATCTGTACCCCTAAGGGGAAAGAACTCTGCTGAATTTGCATAAATGGACTGAAGAACAAAGGCCTCCTTTTTTTTGTCATGCCTTTCTCCAATCCCATTACTTGTTCATAACAAAATTAAAAACATAATAGTGAGATGCATTTAAGGAGATTATCTGTAATCTCAAAACAGTTTGTTGTTCAGGGCCATTTCAAGAATTGATGAGATAATGTAAAGCAGGACAATATTATCCCCCTTGCTGCAAATAAAATGAAGAGATTGATACATCAGCAAGGGAGTCCATACGTAACCTTCTGATTCATAGCCTATCTCGTATGTCCAGAGTCACGTGTATTCTACAATATTACTTAAATCAAAACACAGGAACGGATGCCTGGCGCACATTCCAGTCTCCAGAGAAACAATCTTGTACTTCTTAAGATCACTGCTGAGTTTCTTCCTGCTTTTTTTGCAGTCACATCACACTGTCTGCAACCAATTCTTCCAAGATCTTTGTCAAAAATTTCATTACCATGCCGGGCATTTCCATGTATTCGTCTTTGTTAAATTCTGTTAAGCATGTTTTGCTAACCTATAAATATTGTTTTGCATTTTATTTATGTATTCCATGCCATCAGCTATTCCATCACATTTTGCATAATTTACAACTCTGATAAATATTCTCTCTGCTTTTTCATCCTAGTCATTAATAATATGGAGCAGTGGGGAACCTAGGATTGAAATACTCATTACCTCGCTCTCCACTTTGATGAGTAACCATTGATGAAAACTTTTTGAGAAGTATTAGTAGCTGTTAAAAGTATAACAGAGTATAACTTTTTATTTATACCATTTTAAAATGAAATTAAAAGGAGAACAATCAACCAATGGAACAGCTTGCCTGTGGGAGTTTCATCACTGGAGGCTTTCAAGAAGAGATTGGACTGCCATTTGTCTGCGGTGCCAGGAGCTGCGGTGGCACAGTGGTTAGAACGCAGTAATGCAGATTACGCTGCAGACTTGCCGATCAGCAGTTTGGCTGATCGAATCCCACCAGGCTACAGGTTGACTCAGCCTTCCATCCTTCTGAGGTTAGTAAAATGAGAACCCAGATTGTTGGGGGCAATATGCTGATTCTATAGACTGCTTAGAGAGAGCTATAAAGCACTGATAAGCGGTATACAAATCTAATGCTATTGCTATTGCTATATATTATTGTCAGAAATGATGTAGGATCTTCTGCTCGGGCAGAGGGTGGACTAGATGACCTACAAGGTCCCTTCCAACTTTGTTAATCTACATCGGATCCATTCAGTATTTTATTTTCAAAAAAGCACTAGCTGGACTGACCTTGCAAAAAACTTCCTAGATATTGCTCAAGTTTTGTCCTCTGCTTCTTTTGCCCAGAATAAATCTCAGAATCCACTCCACTCCAAGCAGTTCTATTTATCCATAGCTGGAAACCATGGCTATGGCAGGCTGAGGTAATTGTTTAAGAAGCCCAGAATTTCAGTAACAAGAGTTTGGTGGATTAGTTAAGCTTTAAAAACTTCTGTATTAGTTAAGATGAAAAAATAATACACATTGCTCAAATTATGTAGAGTGACATAGACAACATGAATTTTGTCTGGTACATCTGAAGTCCATTATATTCAGATTCACTAAACTGAGATTTTACTGTAATGCTTTTTCCCTTCAAATGCATTGACATCAATGTGTCTAAGAACGTGCTACTGCCAATATCAGCCCTATTGAAAATGGATCAAGAAGCTCTTCAGCCTGCAAACATTTGGGAACCTAAATAAACCTGTTAGACCTTGATGGTTCCCAGCAGCTTTTCCCCAGCATTTATTTAAGCACTTGGCAATTGAAAAGGCTGTTTTGTAGTTTGGAACTACACAACAACAAATTGGAAAAAATAAGGCCAGCATCAGCTAACATGAAAAGAAGAATTTGACATAATTTATGAAGAGGCACAGTCTGAATTGCTATTGTCAAGATCCGATCCCGGCTTCGACACAAAAAATTGTCCTTTCCTTCTGTATGTTATGCCGGTTTCTACCTTCGCTGATTACCCCCTGTCTGCCATGGCTTGGCAAGGCGACAAAATATATGTTCCTTCAAGGCCTATAACAACTCTGTGCATAGTAGCACCGGGTTCACCCCCTTCAAAATAGTGAACGGAGTAGAATTCCAACCTACACGGGAACTAATGGTGTCTTCTATCGTACCGCAATCCTCAAAAGAGTGGACGGAGAAGCTGCCAATTATTTGGAATACAGTACACATGGCTTTATGGAAATCTACAGGAATATATAAAAAACAGGCAGATAGGAAACGGACAGGTCATAAACCTTTCCATGTGGGTGATCGAGTTTACCTGTCCACTAAGTATATTAAGTTATGGATTCCGAGCAAAAAATTGGGCCCAAAATATATAGGCCCTTTTCCAATTACCCGCATTGTTAACCCGGTTACGATAGACTTAAAATTACACTGTTACTGGGAAAAATACATCCCGTATTCCATGTAAGTTTGTTAAAACCTGTGGCTCCTGTGAGCATCCATCCTAAAATTACGATTCCCGGACCCGTGCGTGGAAGTCACTATGAAATAGACGACATATTAGACTCTAGGGTACGGCGAGGTGGACTTTAGTACCTAGTACACTGGAAAGGGTACCCAGCCAGTGACGCTTCCTGGGTATCGGCCCCAGACATTAACGCCAGATGGTTGATCTGGCGGTTCCATCGCCGTTACCCCACGAAACCTGGGGGGGATTTGTGTGACACTGTCTAATTTCCTTTTGTCCTGTCTTCCAGGTGGACCCCTGGTAGAGATCCAATCCTGGCTTTGACACAAAAAACCGTCCTTTCCTTCTGTATGTTATGCCGGTTTTTTCGGTATGATTATCCCCCATCTTGGCTGATTATCCCCTGTCTTGGCTGTAATCCAGGAGATGCTCGGAGGCGTTGTCATCAGTGAAGTGAATCTACACCGACAAACAGCTGATTCCAGAGACATTGGCTTTAGGGGAGGGATCTGTTTTGAATGTTCTGATTGGTTTGCGTAATCATGGTTTGAGGTGGGAGGTTTAAAAGGGCACATATTCGCCTAAGATTTTGCCACTGACTTTAATTTTTCCTTTTCTTACTTTCGCTGTTCCTGTGTTTCTGTGACATTAAAAAGAAGGTTACCAGCAAATGCGGCTCGGACTTTTCTTTAACTAACACAGTTTCGACAGACAGCTGACAGCTATAAAATAAAAGGATGCCTCGTCTAGCATCCTTCATCTTATAAATTTTCTTCCCATAGTCATAGTTCACTTTTTTTCCTCTGGGATAAATTATTTCTAGGATGTAGGTTTTTTTATTCTGTTCTTAATTGTCTAGCCATTTTCTTTCTAAATGGCTGCTTTTTGAAAGAATTCCATTTTCCTTTTCCCATTCCTTCCCTCCCAATGAAGTTACCCGATTTCCTCAGTTGGGTATTGCAACGAAATATAGGCTGATCAAACCAGAAAGCAAAGTAAGAGGCATATGAGTAAATTACTACATTAGCACCACCTTTGAAAGCACAAGTTATTGGTTCATATAGGCAACCAAATTACTATGGCTACACAGTGGATTCTAAAATTCTGACTGTACCACTGCTGTCAAGAGTTGTATTTAGTTAACCTCAATGCAATAATGTGGCTGGGATTGCTATATATGCTAAACCAAATGCAGTTTGCTTGGTTGTGGAATATTTATTTGTTAAATTTATATCCTACTTTTCTTCCAGTAAGTCTAAGCAGCATATCCTGTACTTTCTCTGCTAATTTAACCCAATAATAGCAATATGGTAAATTCAGCTGAGAGGGAAAGGGAGAGAGGCCCAAAGCACCAGTGAGCTTCCCAGGCTGATCATGGGCTTGAACCTGGGATCTCTGCAATCCTAGTCCAAAACTTAAACACTATATCACACTGATATAGGACTCCAGGCAGTGTAATCTGAAACCCCGATTCATAGTTAATAACAATCTGTGAAGTCCATTTAACTCCCAAGACTCCCTTGGGAGCTGGGCAGCATACAAATATAATTAAATAAATAATAAATAAATCTATATCAGAGGTGTCAAATTCAAGGCTCACAGGCTGAATCCGGCCTGCCGGGTGCTTAGATCTGCCCCATAGGGCCGCCCTGGAAACAGTGAAAGACCAGCCCGCAATGCCTCTGCCAGCGAAAATGGAGCTCAAGAGGGCTGCAAGCAGCCCTCCCGAGCTCCGTTTTTGTTGCAGGAGGCCGTCACAGCTGAAAATGGAGCTTGGGGGCCCATTTTCACTGGCAGAATGCTCTGGCCACCACAGGTGCCCCCGACACAAGTGACATTGAGCTGGCCATGCCCACCCTGGCTATGCCCAGCCCGGCCTCCTGAAGTCAAACACAATCCTGATGCGCCCCTCAATGAAATCGAGTTTGACACCCCTGATCTATATAAAGGGAGGTGGGCAAACACAAATGATTGGATTCGGCTGCTTTTCTTTGAGGAGCTTTTTAGCCCATGCTATCACAATAAAACAAGCGTGATTATAAAAGCCATTGTCTGAAATAAGTATTTCAAGATTAAGCTTGTCTTTCATATTAATCTAATAAGATTCTTAAAGAAACTGTATTTACCCCAGGGCTTGCACTAGTACTGGGTAATGTGCATGAATGGTAATGTCATTTTGATTATAATACTAGCCAGCTTACTGATATATTAATTATAATGGTATTTTAACCAATCAGGAGAACATGGAATATGTAATATATTCTTTGTTATATCCTTTTGTCTTTTGAAAAATCCAACTCATGCCTGAAACTTGGAATTCAACCTATCCTGTCTCAAAAATGTCATCTTGTGGTTAACTTGCTTCAATTCATGAAACACTGGGCTGCCACAAATAGTTATGCGGAGAAGTTCTAATGCATGTGTAACAAACAGAAAAATTGTAAAGCAAGTGCTCCTAGGCACTAGAGCACTAATGTGTCCAGCAAAAGGAAGTTGACCCATTTCCAAAAATAGATATCTACAGGCAGGAAAAGTGGCATTGTCTCTAAGAATCTGTCTTCCCACTGCTTACTGAATTGTGAAGCACAGGAAAAGGTTAGCTCCTTCTTTTGCATTAACTGCAGGAACAAATTTCTCTTCACTGAAATGGAAGCATCATCTCTCTAGAGAAAACTTATTTTGGGGTTAAAACTAAGAGAAATAGTACTTCATCCTTATGCCCAACTTGCAATGAACACTCTCATGTATGAATGGAATGTATCGATTACATACATAATTACTGAAATCAGATCATATTAAGCTTTGATTGGCTTAATGATAATTTACTGAATAAGCCAAAATTGTCCGGGTCCACACAAGAGATTAAGCAAGCCGAAACTATTAAACTATTAAATGTATAATAGCATATTAAATATTATTAAATATTTAATGATTCAATTATTTATATTGTGTTAAATATTATACTAACATTAATATTATAGCATTAAGATGTAATGCAAAGACCCTCAACTTTTTCAATCCGATTGGTGCATCTGGAATTTGAAAAGTACATTACAGGTAGTCCTCACTCACTGACCACAATTGGGAGTGGCAACTATGTTGCTAAGTGACACGGTTGTAAAGTGAAAAGTCACATGTCTTCACCTGAGTTATTATAACAGTCTGTCAGATCTGGTCTAATTATTCAGTGCCGTTGTAACTTTGAACAAGTGATTGTTGAGATGCTGAGTTGTAATAAGACTTCAAACATAAAGCACATATGTATTCAGGCAACATAAAGTTGTTATTCAAAGACCAGCGGAGGATGTATCTGTGAAGTCACTAAGAGACCAACCTGAAGGAACCTTCATAACTCTACTTAAACCAGGATGGTTTTATGTAGAATTTTCAACATCTGCACACAGCATGGCCAATGATAAGACACAACATGTATATGTACCTTACCATATGTACTTTACCATTATGTGGGGAACCAAAGTGTAGAAGCCTAAATTAACTTTCTTTTTTTTGCATTGGAAGATAAAAGCCCCTATGGCTCCCCCTCCTCTTTTAGCCAGGTCACGTGGCAGTCCTGGCCACCACTTCTGATCTGCAGGCAACGAAAAACCACTTAAACTTCCTCAGGTGACATTGACCCTTGGGCTGAAAGTGATTAAGCACACCTCTCTAGAAAGTCAGCTGACCCTGGCAAACAAACATAAAACAGAAACCTCTCAAGATAAGAGAAATCTCTTATCACAAGACTGCCAAATGCCAGATCCCTCATAAAATTCCACACCACACATAAGATGTTTACCCATCTATGATCACACCCCACAGGATAAGGAATGGACCTTCCTCTCCTGGACTTCACCCTTTCCCAGGGTAGGAATACTTCAATTTTCACATCAATGTCCATTACTTCACAATGAAAGCCCGTTTGTTACTATAAGTACTATCATCCTCGGGTTTTCTAACTTCTTTGTCTGCCTTCCATTGCTATGCTCCATGTTAAGCTGTCAGATAAAAACTACCTTCCTCTTCAAGCAGCCACCTAGCATATTTATTTGTAACCTGGCTTGGATACGAACCCAGAACCTTTTTCTTCTAACATTTGCAAGAACCATATGAACATCTATATATTAATTTGATTTACAATAAATACAAAGTAAAATGTAACATTTACATGAAATATGTATAAAGCACAGTTCATGTACTTTTTCCTCTTAAGAATTATCTGTATTACATAACAATTTTAGGTTGCCAAAAAGGGATTGAATAAAGTTGCTCCAAAACTATTGCTTACTCTCACCTTGCCATTTGTTCATACTAATTGCAAAATATCAAGATGAGCATCAGGATTACAATTTTCCACATCCTGGTTCTTGCCACACATCAGAAGAATTCCAGGAAATAACAAGCTGTAAGCCTCACCCTCTTTTCACTCTCATACCTAGCCATTAATACCCTATGTAGCTCCATAATTTCAGTTATCCATCTGTATCCACCCTATAGGTACACAAACAATATAATATCTGGACGTTCAGGTTCCAACAAAAGCAACAGATAGACTGACCCAAATTTCACGTCACTCATGCTAAGTATTACGTAAGTTTTCCACAAGAATTCATCATCTCTTGCATCAAATTATGGAATCTGATCAGACTTGTATATTATAAGAGGAAAGGATTCTTACATGTTTAAAAGTTGTAAGGAACAGCACTAACAATGTCATTGTTATCTCTTACATCATTTGTCCAAATTCCCTCTTTGACAGAACTTTAACAAGTACATGTGACCTATTGGATCATTGGATGTAAACAGAGAAACAGAATGACCAAGGGCAAAAAAGCAGTGGGAATAGGAGCAGTTTCTGACTTCCTACTGCTTGGCTGTAGCTGACTGTTCTCCAGCAGTTGATGGTGGGACCAGTTTTCCTGGCCTCTTGAGGATTAGGGCAGACTGCTCTACCTAGCCTGTAGTTAAAGGAGGGGCTGATCTACCCAACCTCCGAAGGGGTGGGGTAGGACCAGTCTATTGAACCTCTGGGCAGTAGTGTGGCAGCATTGAAGCAACCCCAAATTTGCCAAATTTCAAACCCACAGAAGTCATGGGTTCCACATTTTGGACATGTTCTGTAATGTAGTCCATTTGAGATGCCTTGTTTCAAACATTGCAGCCCTATGACACACTGTTTCACTCAGTTAAAAGTTACATTCACAAGAGTTTTAGTAGTATATAGTACAATTTTTGCACATAATGACTTTATTGACGAAGTGGAAGAGGATGGCATGAACAGGGCAAACATGCATTTATTCTTTTTCCTGGAGGGTTTGGTCACAACTCATTTTAATTACCTCCAATTTCCCAGCACATTTAGTTAGTCACAGCACACTCCCCACTTTTCAATCTGCCTTTGGCACACTATATACATTAAAGTTTCAATCCACAATAATTTTTGTCAATCTATTAAGAATATTTTGATATGAAGGAATTTGATTTCATTGCTGCAATTTGGCCTAGATGACTAATGCTCTAGTAGCTTCCAACTGCTCTGCAGCTAGGTCACTAATCAACTTGAAGTGAATCACACTGACCCATTACTGTTCTTTTCTTTAAAGAGAAAAAAATGAGGACACAATCAGGACAACTGAGCTTAAGCTTAATGGTCAAAAAGAGACATTAACATTATTATCTGGGTAACACAGTCACTTTCAGGATGAGAAAGCCATTAAGCCAGTAATATATCATATTATTCTATCAGTACATCATACAATGTCATATAACATAGGTGGGTATGTGCATAATTTTGTATTTATTTATTTAGTCATGTTTATGTAGTGTATATTGGATTTGATCACCCTTTGAGAATTGTATGCAATTAAATTTCTTTTTAATATATGCCGATTAGTATACATTCAAAGTGTGTGTGTGTGTCTGTTTGTGTGTGTGTGTGTGTGTGTGTGTGTGTGTGTAATGGGGCGGGGAAAGCACTTCATGGGGGGGGAGAGTTCAGCATCAAAATTTCAAAATCTTCCTCTGATCAGAAGATACCCAACCACAATAGTTTGGGAGCCATAGGCTACCCTTGATTTTGAACACAATATTCAGAAACAATGTACATTGTCAGGACAAAACCATCAACACATGAAGGTTTAATTTAACTGATTTATTGCTAAAAGCCAATGCACAGAAATCTTCTCAACTAACAGTCAGCACCTGGTCACATATAAGGATTAGATAAAGATAGCAGAAATCAAAGGGGGACTGGACTTAGTTCCTTTGTGGCTTCTAATGACTCTAAACTGATCTTACTCTTTATCCCTCCCCTGGCTTTGCCAGTCTTTCTCCTACAATATTCCTGCATCGGAGCAAATCCAAGATCTATATTATTATATCAATTATAACACCTCTAAACAGACATTCATTACTCAAGTTTTAATTTTAAGAGTCCTCTTTCCAGATATCTTAAGAGATAGATGACTCTTAGAAAATCACACCATTTCTTTCAAATTAAACCACTGTGAGAAGAATGAGGAAGTAAAGCAGTCAAACACCGGGTATCCTTGTCCCATAAGGGAGAAGTTATTTACTCATATTTGGGGATTTCTTTTAAAATTTTATGAAGCTTTTAAAATGAGAGGAAGTAAATTTGCAATATTGGTACCTGGAGATTATTGGACTATAATTATTATCATTCCCAGATATTAAAGCCCGTGTTCACCACCAAATTGGGAAAGGTTGGCTTGTACTGTTCTATGCTTCTTTCACTGCTTCACAAATCTATGCTTAGATTTGTAAATAAGCTTTCCCCCCCACCCGCCCCATTTTTGCTACAAGAAAGAGCTGATTAGTTATGTATCTAATAAAAAGTATGGACAACTGCCAAGAGTTGCTGGGTGTTGGGCAGCATATGAATTTATTATGGTTCGTCGTGTAGTAAGCCAGAGGCTTAGATTGATTTGGCATTTCTTTCCATCTATCCAGTCTTTCCCAAGCAGGTGTTATCCTTTTGATGATGCTAAAGATATTAACACAGGATGTAAGCTGTTGCAAGTAAAGCTGCCTTTTGCAATTGACTGATGGTGATTTTGTCCCTGCCAGTGGTGTTTTGAGATTGCATCCAAGGTGCCTATCACTATTGCTACTATCTTTGCTTTTTTTTGCCAGTAGTTGTTTTACTTCTATTTGCAGGTCTTTCATTTTGTATTTTTCTCTAGTACTTTCTCTTCTATTTTGCTGTCTCCAGGTACAGGTACAGCCACATTTACTCTCCAGACTTTTTCAACTTTCTTATTGACAATTGTTAAGTCTGTAGTGTTATGCGGCAAGTGTTTATCTGTTTGAATTCTCAAGTCCCAGAGCAGGTTCTTCATTTTCTATTGCTTTGTCTATTTTGTGTTCCCACCAGTTCGTGCTTGCAGTCAGGTGGTATTTCTTATAGATATTCCAGTGCACCATTGTTGCTACTTTGTCATGCCATTGTTTGTAATCAGCCTGTGCAATCTTCTTGCAGTAGCTAATTAGGTTATTCACTGTTTCTTCAGCTTCTTTGAGGAAGAAGTATTTGCTATCTCTTGCTGTCTTCTTAATTCTGGCTTTGTATGCGTTTATTCTTAAGATTGGCCTTTTGAGCCAGAATTAGCTTCTCTATCTCTTTCTTCAACTTTCCTGTCCTTAACCATTGTCAGGTCTTGTTATCTGCTTTGCCTGCTTTTTTATGTATTGACCATGTAATACTTTGCCTTGCTGGGTCCCTCTTTTTTTCTTCATTTAGTCTTTTTTGTAGGCCAATTTGGTTTTTCCAGTACTCAGTAAGTCTTCATGGTATACTAGTTTCCGTACATCTTCTTCACTGTCCCTTTTTCCAATGCCCTTTTTACTCCTTCATCTGTCTGGTGTACGGTGTTTGCAACATTCCCCACCCGCTTATGTTCCTTGATAAGTAGTCTGTCAACATTGCTGCATGGATGAAGGGCATGATTCATTATGATTTTTCTGATCTTCCTATAATCATCATTATTATGCTCATTAATATATTTAGATAAATCCTCACAACAACCTTGTAAGGTATCCGCATTGTATAACCTGGAGTGCACTTATTCCACTAACTGATACATGATTTGTTTGTTGTTGTTGTTAGTTGCGAAGTCGTGTCCGACCCATCACGACCCCATGGACAATGTTCCTCCAGGCCTTCCTGATTTGTTTGTAGTTTAGCACAATATAGAATCCAGCCATGTGCTGTAACTTAGCAGTATACTGAAGAGCAGGCTTATCCATATAGAATAGGAGTGTGATGTGACAACAATTCAACTGTGCGTGTGCAAGCAAGACTTGTGCACACACTGCTAAGTCAATGTCAGAATTCAGTTTTGGGGCCCTGGGCTCTCTATGAGCTGTTGCGCTCATCACACAACAGCTCCACCCTGCATCTGAATAGTGACCACTTTTCCCACAAGATCAAATATTATGAGTCTCTATGTATTGAGCTGTATATTGGATCAAGATGGTAATGAAATGCTTCCAAACAAGAGGATTTAAATAGAAAAATACCTGTTCTCTATTCCAGTTATGTTTCTCCTGATATATCTGCTATATTTTAAAAAACATTTCCTCAACCTGATGTACAAAATATGTATTTAAAATATATTTGAAACCAACAATGGAATTTAATTGTATGCTTCCGTTAACAGAAACATTTTGTACTTATTGGATGTGAAAGGATTCTCACGCAGCTCTCCGTACTTTCTTAAAATCTGCTGTTTTGAATCCTAATCCTTTTGAAAGACTGGGGGGAGGGGGAGCTCTACAGCAGAGGAGAGATCATTCTAAGTATAAAAAGTTGGATACTAACCAATATATCCAAACAAGTCCTCATCTTACAAACACAGTTGGGAGTGGAACTTCAACTGGTAAACAATGTAATCATTAAATGAGTAGCACCCGATTTTATGAACTTTGGGTGGTAATTGTTAACTGAATCACACAATAGTTAAGCAAATCTGGCTTTCCCAATTGACT
Organism: Pseudoxyrhopus heterurus; assembly: GCA_032468235.1. NCBI lineage: Eukaryota > Metazoa > Chordata > Lepidosauria > Squamata > Pseudoxyrhopus > Pseudoxyrhopus heterurus. The sequence goes on from JANHJO010003271.1 coordinate 84,006, forward strand.
TTGCTTGTTGTAAGCTCCCTGGGAAGGTTGCAAATAGTGACCATGTCACCCAGTGTTGGAAGGTGAAGCCTATCCCTCCCTTTGGGAGATATTTTAAAATACCTTTTTAAGTTGAAACTCACATGGAA
>JANHJO010003271.1:84233-99709 GCA_032468235.1 Pseudoxyrhopus heterurus
GCAGTCACCATGCTTCCAGGGTCTTTCTTCCCACTTGGAGCAGAACCCAAAAAGGATATTTCCTTCCAACACCAGGATGCTGTAACTGTCATAAATGCATGCCAATTGCCCAAAGACTCAAATTCTGATCACATGACCATGGGGAAACTGTAACAGTTGTAAGCGACATGACCCTTGGTAAGTCCCTTTTTCAGCATAGTCATAACTTTGAATGGTCTTAAATCAAGGATTATCTGTCCGCATATCTACCTACTCAAATTTTAGTGTTCTATAGTAGTATTTTGCTTATTTAAAGAAGAAAATCATATTCTGTTTGGAACATCAACCTTCTAAGACTTTATCTTAAAGACCTACAAGTCTCTGTATATGCATGTTGGGAAATAGGGGTAGGACTTCAAAATGTATTCTTTTGTCAACTACTATGAGACGATCTTAAAAGAACTGCTACTCACTGCTGTGCCGGCAAACTTTTCAATGTCAATCAAAGCAATCCTGATAAGAGGAAACATTTGCATATGTATAAATATATTTTTCCACAAAGTACTTAAGATGTTATTGAATACAGATGCTAAAACTGCCACTTCAAAGCACACATACTGTGTCCATAACAACTTATTTTGAAATCCTATAAATGCCTTTGAAGAGAAATTATAAAAAAATATCCACCCAATATTGTTATGCAGAAAAGTCACGTAGAATATAACAAATTGTACAATCATTTTAATGTCTGACACCTGACACTCAGAAAGCAGAGTGTCCAACACTCCTAGAGAAAAGTGGTAAAATATGTTGGCTTACGTCCAGATAATTCCTTCCCACACAAGTGGCCAAGAAATAGAAGGATCTATGCTCACACACATGAGCAGATTATAACAAAGCTTAGGGAATCTATTGTCTGCTGTGCAAATTATTCTAATAGTGTGCTGTGATGGAAACAGAGAGCTGATTCACTGAACCCTTTTTAGCAATGAGAGGCAGACATATTTAAGCCATATCACTTAACATTTCACAGACTTCTTAGAGGTAGTATAAAAAGATACAATAAAAGAAATATAAATAGATATTGTTCCCATGCAATAGGGTATGTGAAAAAGCTTTGCACCTGAGTCCTATTCCTCATACACAGAGAATATTTATTTCTGGTGAAAGATAAAATCTACCTAAGGCAGAACATACATCCATAAACATCATTCTTAATATCTGGATGAATAAAAAAGTAATCTTTGGCACATATTTAGAACACAGAAGTTTGCTTATTCCTGAATGAATAAATGAATGATGCAAAGTTGAAATTTAGCAAAATGTCTTGTCTGAGACAGCCCTTAGGTCCATCTAGTTCAGTGCTGAAGTAATTCTCCAGAGTTCTATATGAGAACTAAACTCAAATTCTCAATCACTAAGTTATGTCCTTGAAGACTAGCATTAACTGAAAATAGGATGGGGGGGGAGGGTGTTGGTTCAAACTGGTTCTACAATAACATGCATCAGATTTCCAGGCAGACTCTCAACCAAACACTAACAAATCCCAAACTTGTTTAGTTTTAGGAAGAATGTTATCTAATACATTTCTTACATATTATAACTATGTTCCAACCAACCTAGGCACTAATGGGATTTGCACATTGATCTCATTGGCTATGATTATTTTTGTACTTTTTATTCGGTATCTGTATTTAGTAGGAGACATGGATATGTGCAGAAATTGCATGTTGTGATTTCATTTATACCACTTTTTTTGTTCAGATGTTCAAGGTAGTTCACAAAAGACAGTGATTAATATACATGCATTAATCCACAAACCAAGTATCAGTCCGAGGGTTTTCAACAGCTGCATCAAAATGTTGTATCTGGCAGAGGGAGAACAGCAAAACTCCCTGCAGCTATTCTTTGCTGCCAAAGAGTGGGGCTAGGCTTAGTTTTATTTTATGTTTTACTTTTCTGCTACATCATCTTCAGCCCTCTCTATTGTTCAGAAATATTTTAATATGGCTTTTAAAGGGCAGACTATTCAAATAAACATATTAGCACTAAAAAAATAAATAGGTTCAGAGGATTGTGCAATAGAGTGAATTCTGATGCTTCAGTAAAGTGATCCCTGTCCTACTCTGACAAAGGCTCCATGGACTAAATAATATCACATATCTTCAATGTAAGAAAATTCGTCTGAATAGATTCAAATTCTCCTGCTTTTTTTCCCCAAATACTGTATGGTGTTTTGAAATATTGATATTCACATTATGAATCCTTAGGATAGGTAGAATACAGATTTGGGAAATCTATTTTGTTATTTTTAAAAAATTACTCTAGTTTAGTATATTAGTAAAATCTTGAAATCCAGATGTTTAAACCAGATCAACAGAATGGCTTAACCAATCCAATATAGACCAAGGATTAACAGCATAAAAACATGTATGAACACAGTCAGAAGTTTGTGATCAGTGGCAAATCCAAATTCGTAAGTGCTTATCCTTTTAGAATTCTTTTTCATCAAACTTAAAGGAAACATACTTTCTATCTGTTACCTCTTTCAGACAAAATCAGATAGAAAACTACCATGAGTGACCTTGGGAAGAAAGCTTATGCAGCCAGTACTTGCCTTGCAAAGGGCCAGGTTAGGCATGCTTGATGAGCACTGGAAGCAAAAGACCGTGAAGATCAGCTAGGGTGGCAGGGATCATGAACTGCAGGGGGCAAAAAGGGCATGGATGTGGAGCGATAGGCAGATGGAGGGCATGGCAGCACCTCTGCAGTCTGATGGGCTCTCAAGCAGCTGAAGTTTGATCACATGACTGAGTTGGCACTGTAACAACCATAACTTTGGGGGCCGGACAGAAGTCCCTTTGCAACTTACTAATGTCACTTTCAGCAGTTGTTGAGTTAATGGTCATATTGGTAATAGGTTGACTAGCCTTTCATAACCTGGTATCCTCCAGAAAGCTGAGTTAGGACAATTTCTTTCTGAATACTACCCCTCCCAGAAAACACAACATCCTGAGGAAATTACATTGATGGTATACCTTCCTTTTCTTTCCTAATGCCAACATTAATTTTTGCCTTTGCATCTCAAGAAACAATACAATTGAAAAAGAGCCACAGTGCCAAGCAGTTTCTCAACTCCAGAACCATTCAGCTTAACAGAGGGTGTGGTGATTTGATAGCCTACAGGGGTAGCTTAGGCAAGTTACCACAGATGTTTCAGTAACATCAGTGTTTTCAGAGAATCTAGCAAAGAATTGCTAATATTTTCACAAAGCAGTTAAGAGTAAATTTATGTAGCCGATGGATTCATCACCAAGCTAGCTTTCAATTGAAAGAAAGCATATTCTGGTCACTGAGAAATTACACTACTTATATTCTACTATTTATATTCAAATATCATTGAATAAAGGAAGTCCAGAAAAGAAGTTAGATATGAATGAGGTAGAAGAAATTTTCAAAAGTATTTTCTTGGGACCTCATGTAAATAAATATCATCAAGAGTCAACAATCCAGTCTTGCTAAATTAGTTGGGTAAATTCAAATAACTTTAATTTGTTAAATTTAGTCAAAGTGGTTTTCTTAGTAACAATATGGAATTGGTTTATTCCAGCATTTTAAAAAATATTCTTAGTCTAGACTGCAGCCTTGAGATTTTTTATGAAATCCAGAACTAGTTTAAATCCTGCTTTTTGAGATCATCCAAGGTCAGTCAGTTATTCGACTATGAGAGAATATGTAAATCTAGCCTTCAGGTGCATTCAAATTGCCCTTTATTGCTGTAAACATCCATGAGTTAATGGTAGAGGTGTTGTTACATGCAGGACCTGGAAGTGGAAGAACAGATGCCAGAAACCTTTATTGGAACTAAGTAACAGCATTGTTCTTTCAAGTTTAACTTTTGTTAAGGTAGTTTCAGTATGTTGTTTACATATCTCATAAATGTTTGCTCTAACATCATGCAAATCTTATGCATAAAAGCTAAACATTTCCCTCCATCTTTCCACCATATAAAGCACTTGTATTTTTTTGTATTTTTACTGCATTTGCCTTCTCCAATCAAAATTCTGTTGCATAAATCATTCACCTTTTCCCACTCACAAATTAAGTCCACCCTGAAATCATATACTATTTCACCCAAGAAATCCCTTCTTTATCTAAGCTAAATGTAGCATCACAAAATCATAGAGCTAGAACAGATTTGGGAGGTCTTGAAGTCTAACCTCCTGCCCAAGGTAGGAGTCATTATACCATCTCAAATTGTTGTCCAATCTTTTCTTGAAAACTTCCAGTGATGTAGCACCCACAACTCTGAGGCAAACTGTTCCATTGATTAATCATTCTCACTGTCAGGAAATTCCTCCTTATTTTGAGGTTGGATCTCTCTCCAACAAGCTTCCATCCATTGCTCCCCTGTGACAGCACTTTAAGTATTGGAAGACTGCTATCATATCTTCCTTAAGTCTTCTTTTCATTAGGCTAAGCATATTTAATTTCTTTAGCTATTCATCATAAGATTTAGCCTCCAGACCCATTATCATCTTTGTTGCTTTTCTCTGCACTCTTTCCAGGGCCTCAGCATCTTTTTTGAATTATGGTGACCAGAACTGTATCCAATATTTGTTGTGAGCCGCCCGGAGTCCTTCAGGAATGGGCGGCATACAAATTCCAACAAACAAACAAATAAATAAATAAAATATTCCAAATGTGGCCTCATAAGTGCAATAATAGAATGGTACTATCATTTCCCGTGATCTTGATGCTATCCTTCTGTTGATGCAGTCTAGGACTGCATTGGATTTTTTAGCAGCTGTAAAATATTGCTGAGTTATATTTACAGGGCGGGTGATGGCTCAGTGGTTAGAGATGCTAAGTTTGTTAGCTGGAAAACTAACAGCCTGGGTTTGAGACCCAAATGCTGCATGACGGAATGAGCAGCTCCATTCCCACTTAGTTCGAAAACACACAAATGAAAGTAGATAAACAGGTACCACTTCAGTGGAAAGTTAACAGCGTTCCATGCCCCTTGGCATATACTGGCCACATGACCACAGAAATATCTTCATACAACACTGGCTCCTCAGCTAAGAAACGGAGATGAGAACCACCTCCTAGAGTCAGACATGACTGGACTGGGGAAACCTTTTACTTACATACAGTAAACAATGGTCCAACAGGACACCTTGATCCCTCTCACAGGCACTACTGTTGGGCTTGGTACTGCCTATTCAGTATTTGTGCATTTGGTTTTTCCTGCCTAAATGAAGGATCTCACTTTTCTCATCACTGAACTGCATCTTGTTATATAGGGCCCAATACTCAAGTCTCTCAAGAACCTTCTGAAAGTTGGGCCTATCTTCCAAAGTGTTTGTAATTCCCCTCACTTGGTGTCATCCACAAATCTGATAAGCACCTCTTCAATCCCCTCATCTAAGTCATTTATGAAGATGCTGAAGAGCACTGGTCCCAAGACAGATGTACCCTACTGCATGTTTCCCTCCATGTAGATGAATTGCAGGATTACATGCTGAATGCAGTTGGTCAGCCAACTTCAAATCAATCTGGTGGTGGTATTTTCTATCTCATATTATTCTAACTTACCAAGAAGTAGGCTGTGGTCTACTTTGTCAAATGCCTTACTGAAGTCTAAGTAAACTATGTGCACAGCATTTCTCTGGGCCACTAATTTAGTCACTTTTCACAGAAAGCAATATGATTTCTTTAGCATGATCTCTTTTTAACAAACCTATGCTACTCCTAATAATCACCTTGTTCATTTCTAGATGCTTACAAATCCACTGCCTGATTATCTTTTCCAGGATTTTCCCAGATATTGATGTCAAGCTGATTGTCTATAGTTTCCTGGACCTTGTTTTTCCCCCTTTTTGAAGAATAGACCCACATTGGCTCTTTTCCAGTCCTCTGAAGTGCCCCCATGCTTCAGTAGTTCTGAAAAATTTCATTTAGTGATTCCAAGATCACATCTGCCACCATGCCTATACATGCTTCACTATGGAATCTTTAATATTTTCTGAGCTTGGTTGTTGCTTGCAGATGTTTCATTACCCAACTAGGTAATACCGCCTATATCACTGATGTTACCTAGTTGGGTATTGAAATTCTTGCAAACAACCAAGCTCAGAGAGCACTAAGGACACCACAGTTCAGTCCTGAGCTACATATATTTCCTTTTATTGGATGCATGCTTTACCTTTGAAACTCTCCACAATTTCTATTTTAAAAATACTGAAGCAGAGACAAATCTCTGTCATTTGACCATTTCCACTAATAACTCATAGCTCTTCCAGAAATATCCAGTAATCCCAGTAAATCAAGTGATCCCAGTTACGTCTTCTCTTTGCTTGCCTCAATCTTGTCAAGCATAAATTGTTATAATCCATCATCTGCTTGTATCACATGCCCAAATGCTGGTAATACTAATGCTTGCCCAGAGACTTATTGATTTGTTATTTATTCTCACACTTTGCGCTATCTTAATTCAAGATCTCTGAAGGAAGAAAAATTGGTTCTACACATTTTACTTTAGTCAAATGTTCCATTAAATTCCTTCTTAATTCTGTGACATTAAGATCAACATGATTAATTCATTATTGCCCTTGTCTTGACCATTTCTTCCCATCATCTGGGGAGGAACTAGTCCATCTTTCTTATGTAAGTACTTATTTACTATTCATTTTGGCTACATCTTCTATCACATCTCTGACATAATCTTAACAATGCTGAAATGTGCTATCAGAGCTTCAGGGTATAGAATACTTTAGGGACAAACTTCATTTTCCTCCCCAATTAGCAGATTAAAATCCATTGACTTTACAGTTAAAGGTATAGAATGCAAATGTATTCAATAATGATGTCTGCTGGAGCAAGCAATCTTTCCTGCGGGAGGGTCATAGCTGCAGACTAAAGACAGTTACTATAATCCTGGTTGAACCACGCAGTTCAAGTCGTTGGAGGTACTTTAAACAAGCCTACTGTAAACCAGCATAGGAAAACATATGGGAAGTTTTTCACTCTAAATTACCCATACAGGTAGACCTTGGGTTACAATGGCAACTGGGACTAAGATTGCCATTACTAAGCAATGCAGTCATAAAACATGATATCATATGACCATGTCGCTTAGCAACAGCAACTCCAGCAGTCCTGGTTGCCCTTATAACCCCAAAATGTGCAGGTTATTAAAAAGGAAGCAGGTTATTAAAAAGGAATCACAGTTAAGAAGCACCGGAGTGCCACAGGAGGCTAGTGTGGTGCCGCAGGGAATGGGGTAGGCTAGGAGTTGCACTGGCAGGGCCGATGTAGGCCACAGGTGAGTCAAGGGAGACCTGGGGCAGGGGGAGGCTTACTGTGGGTAGGGGATGCTGCAGGTGCAATTTGGCTTACTGACATCATATTATTGGATAACAAGGAAAAGTCTGCAAATATTTAATAGGAGGATGAAACAGATATCTTGGTTCTACAAGGGAATTCCATGCTACATTTCAATATATTATTCCTGTAACATTTTTTTTTTAATTTGGTATTTTCCATTTCAGTTGTTTTTTGTTCGTAATGTCTGATTCAATTGTCTTTAAAAAGTTATTAGGAGTGGATGCTTTTTACTTTTTAAAAGTGTCGGTTGAATGCAAATCTAATGTGATTCTCTATTGCAAATGTATAAAATTTTAAAATGTGAATGTAATTCTGAATTATACAGGAAAAAATTCAAATTGTTATGAATTAGTTGAGCATAGGACACTGCAGAAAAAAATACTTTCTTACAATGGAAAAATGATGCCACCTCATCTTTGCAACCTTTGACTGATAATACGTTTCACCGTCTGCTTATCAGCTAGCTTTCTATTGATGTAATGGAAAAACTGATCAATATTTGTATGTGGTCAAAGTTTAACGCTATTTTAAAAAACTGAGCTACTTATATACTTTTTATACTTTATTCTTTTATCCTTTCTTTCAAGGTCTTTATATAAAAACATATATAACATATACTGAGACTTACCTCAGAACACTAAACCATGATACAGCATTGCCTGGAAAAATAATTAGTGGGATTTCATTTCCAAAGAAATGGAGCAAAAGATCAGGTTTTTTATTTAATGAATCTAATACTAAGTCACATACAATGATCAATCCTTGATGTAATCCTTAAATCCATTGAAAAATTCTAACCAAGAGCTAAAAATCTGAATTCATCTTGTTGCCCCAAGAAATCAATCTCTACACACAAAGTCCAGAAAACAAACATAAAGTTTAAAAAATATAGGGAATACACTTTCTGTGGAAGCCTCACTCCATGAAAACCCAGTGGTTTGGACATTAAGATTTATTTGAACAAATTTCAAAAGGCGGTGGATGAAATTTAAAAAAAATGGAATTCTGGCTGGTTATTCAATATGCCCAACACAAGTCACATGTCACATGCCCACAAACCTACTACTGCCTATTATTGTTAGCTCAAAGGCCTCCAACAAGATGAACTGAAAATACAGAGAAGTATATAAAATAAGGAGAATACTTTGGAAATCAGTTCAATCTCTAAAAATAGAAACCCTAAAAATATTTAAATACATTCATTATTGAACAACCTGATAATTACAGTGTCAAACCTTAAAACACAGAAGATAAATTCATATTACACAAAAATGCCAACTATTTTTAACACCAATATTACTCAGAGTTACTCATCGTACCAAATATTGAATTCCAAAGCCAATAATGTTTTTATCCACTGTGACAGCTGATGGCTTTAAAACTTTACCCCCAGTATTAGGACCATCCATTTTACTAGCCATCACCATAGCCAAAAACATGGTGATGGCTAGAAAAAGGTAGAAAGATGAAAGAAGTTTCTTTCTTGAAAGAAAAGATAACCTGTGTTTCTTTAGACAACAAACAATTTATTTATTAATCTAGTAACTGAAAGGTTGAACACAAAAATGTCTTCACATAAAATATGTATACTGCGAGCATATACACCAAAGACAAATTCCTTGTGTGTCCAATCACACTTGGCCAATAAAGAATTCTATTCTATTCTATTTGGCAGCAATGTGAATAAGCATCACTGGGTGGAACAATACTGTTTTACAGTCAACCAAGGGAAAAATTACTTTTGATTAAAATCCAGGATGCCATCACCTGAGCCCCAGCAGGTCAGTTCTCACTGCTACTCTGTACCCATCTCCACCAAGTGGAGCTACTTTCCATGACATCTTCTGTTCCAAATTACATCTATGCAAGGTAATAAATTAAAATTGGCAAGATCTCAGGACAAGGTAACTTGTTTTTGCAGATGATAATACCTTAACAATGCAACATCAGAGAGTAGGTTGTCTAAATATTTATGATAAAAGTAAGACCATATTAGAAAGAGGAAGAAGTCTTAAATGAAAGGTCAATACTATTTCACAAAGATACATCCATTGTGATTTCAATTAAATGTGCTAGTAGAAACACAGGTTAGATTAAGTCCTGTACTTGTGTTAAGAGAACTATATATTACCAGAAGTAGGTGGCTATGGGATAGATTTTCAAATAAGCATGCATAAAACAGGTGAAGCAAGATCCATTCTTTTACCATAAAAAATGCAGGGTTTTTTTTACAGACAAAAGAGTATAAAGAAAACTTTTACCTGAAAGACAAAGATGTACAAGCTTTGAATAAAGACAAATTTCCACTGATGGGTCAACCTCAGCAAGAAAGATGTCTGGAAGCCAACTCACTCTTTATACAGAAACAAATGTATGTATGGATTAGAAACCAAGACCTACCATTGAGACCATTTGGGATGCTCCGGTGGTGAAGAGGAGCAGAAAGGTCATCCATAGATCTCCGGATGGCTCCAGCTTTGTTTTCAACAACTTTGTGATGGTGAAGGAGATGATGGTGGTGATCTGGACTTCCTGCACTGCCAGCGCTGGATGTACTACTCCCATCTCCAACATCCCTGGTTCCAGAACCCCCATTGAGGTTAGTGAGACTAGCTTGGCTATCTATGGAGCTTCGGGAGCCTGCTCCATTCCTCTCTTCATCCAGCATTAGCACAATTTCCTTCAGCTCCACATTTTCTCTCAGAAGGGATTCTTGCTTGACTTCCAATTCTTTCAGCTTCTGCTGGTACATTCCAACTTCCTTCCACATTACACCTGCGGTGTGTCTCCCAAACCTCTGCCATTCTCTGGACAGCTTCTTCCCCTTTTGCCTGTCATCATCCAAGAAGCAGCAGAGCTCCCTCAGTTCCTGGTTATCATCCTGCAGCTTCTGATTAACTTCTTTCAAACCTCTGATCTCATGCAAGTGAACTTGGAGTCTTCTGTTCACATCTTTCATCAAGTTGCTGTGCTCCACCATCAAGTTCATTTTCTCATTCTCCACTTTCTTCAACCTTTTCACCAATTCTTCCTTGTTCCATCTCAACATATCTTCTTCTGTCATTTTGGTCAGGTCTTCCTTTGACCCTTCCACAGAATTTCTTGACATATTTATATTCTACTTCCCCTTTGGAAGGAGACGAGACACAAACTGTTCTTTTCAAGGAATGTATTTTAAATACTCTGCAAGTTCAATATTCACAGCAACATTATGGAATGTAATTTTGTATTTTAAAAATCCTACAATTCTTCAGGGAGGACAAGATCACAAAAAACTGTAAATCCACTCATTTCTGTAAAATGTTTTCTCTGCCTTACAACTCCCATGCCTAAATAAAATAAAAATGAAAAAGAATGAGCACCCGAAGCTTCATATATATATATGTATTTTAGAAGCCTTTCAAAAGTGAAGCAAGTCAACTTACCCAAGGCTAACACAGCCGCAGCAATAAGAATAGAATGTGTTAGCTTAAAAATCAACCTGCTTGGGTTCAGTATCCTCGCCGCGTAGATTTCCAACCGATAAAAGCTATAGAAGGTTGAGAAACGGTCAGGTTCCGAGCTTAAATGACCCAACCCCTCCGTCCGCAGCAATTAGAGTTGAGAATAAAATAAAATGCAAATATTTAAAAACGATCCTTTCCTCCGCTTTTTTTTTATGTTTTTAGTTCTAAGACAGCCCTCCGGATGATGTCAGTCTCTTTGTAAAACTGCATTTAAATTTTCAGAACAACCATCGGAAAGGAACTGAGAGCGCTTAGAACAAGGCATCGCCTATTTCAAGCCAGAGGAAGGAAGGAAGGAAGGAAGGAAGACAGGAAAGGACATTCCAGGATGAGAATCTGCAGTACACCTTGGAGAAGCAACGCGAAAAATAAAAGCAAGGACCTAAAATAAAAGAGAAATCCAATAAGCACAGCTGCTTATCTTCGCGCACCGCTCCACTCGATCCTCCGGCACTGCTCAGTTTTATGGGAGGGAGGGGATTAAGCGGCTTTGGCTCCTCCTCCTGACTCCTGATTGGCCAATCAGATGGTCCGGGCTCGGGTCTTCTCCATGCCCCAGCCTGGCGCGTTCAGGTTGCATTTCATTTTCCGCCTTGGGTCGGGTTACGGGGAAAAGCGATAATTTCTCCCGGAACCAATGAGAGGGCGGTAAGGGCGCATTTCGAAAAAGCAGGTACAAAGGCAAAGGTAGAGCGCTGTGCCTCTCTTAAAGGGGCCGCGGTCTGTTTTCTACCACTGCCTGGAGCGGGTTCTCCGTGAAACCATCCCGCATCCCTCCCTTCCCTAAAAGTCTGCTCTAATCCGCTTCTTATTTAGGAAGGGAAGTTTGGACGAGAGGATTCAGAGTTTGGGGGGGCGGGAATAGCGAGTTGCCCTGTGGAGCCAAAAGGGCCGTCGGGTCTACTTCAGTTCTTACTGCGGGGTTTTCTTGGATGTTCAGGCCTCCTCCCCCACAACCACCCCCGTTTAAATGGCATTTTCCCTCGTCCCCTGCGTCTTTCTGCCCGGGCGAGCCACAGGCACCATTTTGAGGACGACGAACGCGTGAAGAAAATAGTTCGAGGGCTCGCGACCCTGCCTTTCACTCGGGCTTCGTCACGAGCGGGAAAAACGTTTGGGGAAGGCCGCGGGTGGGGTTGCCGAGAAAGCCCCACGGAGCACTACTCCCCTGGGCGAGAGCCGAGAAACCTTTGCGAACTGACAGGACGCGCTTTCCAGAAGGGCTTCAAGCCCCGGGCCGTCTTCGGTGACGGTAAGCGGTTGAACAACTGGAGACCCCGAGAGGGCGACGGGGAGAAACCGGGAGCCTCGTAGCCGCACGCTTAGGCCGAAGCGACTCGGAACTTGTGGGAATGGGGATTCCTCTGGAAAATCCTGCCAGAACTCAGGAGGTTATTTTGGGCGAACTCGTGTGGAAGGCGAGGATGGTGAGAGGTAGAAAGAAGGGGGCTTTTTTTTTTTTTGCTTTGGACAGCAGACTAAAAAAATGGGTTCATTTATACCTGGGGGGGGGAGAACCTAACCATTGGGGGCCCCTTTATGCTTATGTTTGCAGAGCCCAGTGAGAAGGCCCGTTCAGTAAACCATGGTTTAGTTAACCCTTGTGTCAGCAACAGCTTTGTAAAATGCTGTGAACTCGGACCACCATCACACCACCTTCAGTCGCCTTCTATTCTCAGAGACTGCCTGGATAAATCCCTGCAATTTATTGAGAGGTTTTTCAGAAGTGGGTTGCCATTGCCTCCTTTCTAGGGCTAAGAGAAGGTGACTGGCCCAAGGTTACCCTGCTGGCTTTGTGCCTAAAGCAGGACTAGAGCTCGTGGTCTTCAGGTTTCTAGCCTGATGCCTTGACCACTACACCTAAGTGGCTGACACTATGAACGTAATATTCTTTAAAATAGCAGGAGGCTGAGCTACTGGAAGCATTGGGGATTTGGAGAGATTGTCATTGGGTACTGACACAAAGTAGATCGCAATTGCCTATTTCCGAAAGGGCTGTCACTGACGAAAGTCAGTCGTAGAATAAAGATATACCAGAAAGCAAACTGGCCCTTGTTCCCTGCCTACCACTCATGATAGCTCTGTATTTACTACTGCATTAAAATGGCCCGTTTTCAGATATAGGGCAGACTTCCAAACAATGCATTTCTAAGAATGCCTTTGGGGCCTATTTGGATCAGCAGTTTTGCACAATAATGATATTGCTGGGGGTGCTGTGCTTTGGTTTGCAGCATGGCAGGTTCTTGTTCCTTTATTTTAATTAAACAATCTTTTAAAAAATATATTAAGATGATAGGGGAAAGCCTGGCAAACATCAGAAGTGTTCACAAGTATGTTTGCTGTTGTAGGTGTCAAATTGCCAATCCTGTTCTAATCAAGCTCCTCCAACTGATGCTGTCCAAATATTATCCAGTTTGCATACAACCACTAAGCAACAATATTTTAGCCTAGCATGTGGTCCAAGCCTGTATTTACTGGTTTAAGGTGCCACAATCCAGAAAATCACTCCATTACATGAATGGATAACTGTTTCGGACTTCAGTTCCCATTATACGGTATGTCCTTGTTGGCTATTCTATTTAAGGCTGATGGGTGTTTCAGTTCACAAATATTTAGGTCACCTAAATGGTTTGATCTTATATATTTACACAACACAATCCGAAGTTTTGTAATCACAAAATTGGTGATTTCATAATTCTGAAGCCAGTGTGTGTTAAGATTAATATTATTAAGATTGAGGAGTGATTCAAGAAATTTCTTAATTCAACTTTTACCCAATGCTATTATTCAAGGGGAAAATTAAATTCTTTACAAGTAGTTCTCAACGTATTCATTTAATGACCATTCAAAATTACAATGGCACTGAAAAGTGACTTACGATCTTTTTTCACACTTATGACCATTCCAGCATCCCCATGTTCATGTGATCACAATTGAAAACTGGCATGTATTTATGATGGTTGCATTATCTTGAGCTCATGTGATCACCTTTTTATCACTTTCTGACAAAGTCAATGGGGAAGCCAGATTCACTTAACAACTGCAGTGATTCACTCAACTGTGGCAAGGAAGGTTGAAAAATGGGGCAAAATCATTTAACAACTGTCTTGCTTAGCAATGGAAATTTTGGGCTCAATTGTGGTTGTAAGTACAGGAGTACCTATATAGTTTATTTTTGAGTAAATATGTATAATATTAATATAATAAAAGAAGATGCAGACCAGGGGGTGGAATGAAGAGAGGAGTCAGTCTGGAGTCGTCATGTTCCTGCAAACAGTCCAAGTCCAGCTTTAGATGACAGGCTGAGCCTGTGGGAGCATTAAAAGTCATGAGTCTGTGTACCGGAAGAGATCTAAGTTCAGTCCACTTGAATGCCTGCTTATTCCTGCTCATTTCCCTTGACTCAATAGGTCAGATTCTTATAGAGAGCTTAAGTTTGCAAAAAATCTTTATACTTATTTGAACTGCTTGAATTTCGTGATTTCCCCAGCACTTGACATCAACCCCCTCTTGAATTCTGTTAATACTTATCTAGCACTAAATTAGTGTATAAAATGTGCATAGGCATGAGCATAAAAATCAGCTTAACTGGAACCTAGTGTAGTTCTGATTTAGAATTTGTGTAAAAAAATCTTGGATTTATTTGGAAAGTTATACAGTGCTCTTTTGAGCCAATTTTTTTTAATCAGAGCACTCAAAACTATAATTTAAAATTTACACTTAGGAAATTAAAACAGGAGCTAGTATGTATGGTATAGGTAGTCTTTTTTAAATATAAAAGTGGTTATACAGTATATAGACAAATATTATTTTCCATATCATATATACTGATTTCCTTTGTTTCACTGTATTTTTAATCTAACAAGCTTTACAGATTTTTTAAGTGATACAAAATTCTGAAAATACCATGAAAAGAAACAGTGGAATAAAGTGCAAATGCTCCAAGCATTGTGCCTCAACTATTCCATCTTCAGCTCTCTGGAAAAATCTGTTTTCTGTCTTTGAAAATACCAATCACAAATAATCTGGACACATCTCTAAAGAATAGAAGACATGTATGTCATTTGAAGACAACATAATTCTTGTAAGTGTGATGCATGGTTATGATAAATGCGTGCATCCTGTTTCTACAGCTAACTAACAAAGCCAATTCCTGCCCTGTCTCAAAGGAAATTGCTTTTTTCTGTGCTAATTTGTGACAGGGAAATAAGGCTGTTATTCATATATAATCCAAACATTGGTATCGCATTTTCCAGGTGTAAATTCATGACTGAATCTTCAACTGTTCTCATTTCATACATATTACATTAATCAATTGATCATTCCTTTTTTTATGGAAAGTTTTTTTAAAAACATTAATTCAGTTTGGTACAAAAATAATATTAGTACAACTGAAAATTACTTCATTAACAAACTTATGTAGTCTAATGTTATTATACATATCTATATCAAACATAATCCTTCATTTTTCAGTTATTCAATATTTGCTACATCTTTCTGATAGTAATAGCATTGTTTTTGAGCATACCTGATAACATCCTTTTTCAAAGTCTAGTCTTAACCTCTAACATTCATTTTAAATCTATTATATAAAAATATGTA
>JANHJO010003271.1:120090-133772 GCA_032468235.1 Pseudoxyrhopus heterurus
ATATACTGACATTGTAAACCGTTTAGAGAGGGTTGCAAGCCCTGATAGGTGGTATATAAATACAGTGCTATTGCTATTTATATCATTAGTCATAAATTAATACCCATAATTCATCAATTAATTACATAAATTTTCTAAAATTGTCCATGTGTCTTATCTCTCATTTTCTTTTGTAGAAATCTATCTTGTAATCTTCTCTTCTTCTCTTCCCTTTTTTTTTTAGAAAAATTTTAAAGTCCAGTCCAAGTTATTTCTTCCTTTTCTACTCAATATCAGTCAATGTCCTAAGTCAAGCCTCCACTTCTAGAAAGTAACACACCTTTGCTTAATACTCAGCAATATGTAAATATGGCATCCGGTGTAAATTTGCAAGTCATTTCAGATTGTATCCAACATTAACACATTCCTTGGGTATAACCTTTTTTCTAGGAGAAATCCCCAATCTCTGCTTCGCATCCCAAATTGACAGTCTATCGTCACATCCACTTCTTTTCCTTTTTTTTTTCTGCTAGTTTAGGTAAAAAGCCTTTTCGCTACTTTTTCCCCCAATTGCCCTTGCCAACTTCAGTCTATATATCAAGGGACATTCCTCTTCTAGATAGCGAGCGCCAATCTTCCGATTTTAACAGTTCCTAAAAGTCTCACCCCGACACTTTAACTCTCACCGCCGTAATTTCGCTTTCAGCACGCTTCCGCAGCTTTGACAGCACTAATGGCTGTCAAAATTTCCCCCTATCGCTTCAGGAGTTTCCATCATTGTTTTCTCGTTCCTCGCGTTGTCCTGAGTCGCGCTGACACCTCCTTCTCTTCCCCAACCCCTCCGAGGTCGGTTCAGAGTCTTTTTATCGTTTTTAGACTCCTAAATAGAGGGGATTTCAGCGTTTTCCACGGAGATCCACGGATCATGTCCTTAGCCACTGCGGCGGTAGCCACGCCTCACTACACTGTATAGAAGAAATGATAAAAGAAAAGATAGATTGGAGATCTGAAATATTTCTATTAGGAATACTACCGTAAAAAATTAATAAATCAATAACATATTTAATACTACATGTGTTAACGGCAGCCAGAATCCTTTATGCTTAGACATGGAAAAATGAAGAAATCCCTAATAGGCAGCAATGGGTAACCAAAATTTTGCATTGTGCTGAAATGGATAGACTGACCTTGAAAATTAAAGGGAAAGATAATGCAGAATATTATAGAACATGGGAAATCTTCTATAATTGGTTAAAAGATGATTGCAGAGCTTGAAATAATGTACATAATTGTTTTTGAAATAAGGAAGAATATAGATAAAAACGTCTATAGAATAAATATGTATTAATAAAGACAAAGAAGAAAATAGATAACCGAACACGTATAGCGGACACCTAGGACACTTAACTCTTAACATAAGCAATGTATTTTAATGTTATTGTTGTTGTTACTGTTTTGGTTTGTTTCTATGTATTTTTTGTTTGTTTTTAAATAATAAAATTTATTTTTAAAAGCTGTTTTCCTTGATTTCTTTCATACAAATTAATGTGGGTTTTTTCCCCCTTTTCATCTTTCAGGCGTCTCATGTCCTTGAAAGAGAATCACAAAACTGGGGAATGGCAGTACAATGAAGTATGCATGGGAACAGGCCAAACATGTATGTTTCCTGGACTTATCAATAACTATTATCAATACATCATCTCTTTTGCTGAAGATGAAGCAGGTAATAGCTGAATTCTTTAAATATGTGGCTAATATTCTCAAGCATGGGAAAATTATAGAATTATTCAAATAATCAACACAAAACATGAATTTCCAACTTTTGGGTATAGGAACAATTGAAAATTTGAAAACATGTCACGGGCAAAAAAAACAACCCTGCTACCAAATTAATTCCTTTGGATTTCTGTGCAAATGTAGACATTTAAAGATTAGACACACATACATGCACATATACCATGTTTCCCCTAAAATAAGACCCAACCAGAAAATAAGCCCTAGCCTGATTTTTAGCATGCTCCTAATATAAGCCCTACCCAAAAATAAGGCAGAGACATTGGGGGGGGCAGGTGATTCCAACACGCCTCTGTCTGCTGCCGGTGCCACTGCATGTCAAAATTGCCTGCCTCCATTAAATCAGGTATCAATGTGTCCCACCGTCTCTTGGCTTATCCACATTTCCTGTGTTTCCCTGAAAATAAGCCCTAATGCATCTTTTGGGGCCCCAAAAAATAAAAGACTGGTTCTTATTTTCAGGGAAACAGGGTATATGTAATTTCTTTAATTTTTAAAGAATGAATATTAGCATGTCAGCTAAATGGCCAGCTTTTTGCAGGATTATTCTTGTTAGTTACTACTTCTTCCCAGCCACTCAGCTTCCAGTTGCTTTGTCATTGCCTATCCTTTCCATTCAGCATGCTAAAACTTGGCTGGGCAATATGAAGTTGACATCCTGTCCATCCTGACTGCATAAAATTAGGAAAGGTTGGTGTATGAAGTTATAAGTGACATGGAATAGGTTTGTATTGGGAGAATAGATGATTAAGTGGCTGAAGAAAATCCATTGGCATGATCATATCAAAAGATTAGTAAAGATTCTCTTGAACTGGAACTGATTCTTGTATATAATTGTGCATTTTTTTTGGCTTAGCAACATAGAAGTTTAATCCATACCTCTGGGATCTCCTAGTGGATTCCCATCCATAAACTTCACCAGATAACTCACTGTATTCGAAGTCCAAGCATGCATCTGCCTGATTTTAATTGAAAGATCTGAGTAATGTGTCAGAAATCTCTATGTATTGTCTTAAAGATTGACTTCTGAAGGCTTTTGTAATGTCAGATTATTTTCTTTGCCTAGTGGACCTAAAGGAATACATATAAACAACTTGTGTCTTTTTTGTTGTTGTTGTTTCCTAAAGGGGAACTTTATTTCATGTCAACCGGAATACCAAGTGCCACTGCTCCAAATGGAGTTATTTACAAAATAGTTGACACATCACGGTAAGACTTGGAAATTTTTTCTCATAAACATGTAAATGCTGATGTGGAAAAAAACCTGGCCTTATTTACTGAGTTTGAGTCTTTCTCATCATAGTTAAACTGTCACCCTTTTGTTGAATCTGCAACAAGTACTGCTTATCACAGTATTTTTAGCAATGTATTTCCTCCATTGGCAATGACTACTTGGCCATTTATGTAGGCTCTTTGCTGTTATTTATGTTTATGATACTCTGTATGTTTTTCTCTTATGTTCATCAGGAGAGCACCACCTGGAAAATGCCATGTTGACCCTTTGCCAGTAAAAGTGAAAGGCAGGCTCATTAAATTTGCTCCAAAGGAAAGTGAGTAATGGAGATACATATTATTGAGTATTAACCTTGGGGAATTCTGGGGCTAAACAATTTGTTCATGCAAGGAAATGAAGCTAATATTCTGATTAATGAAAAAAGTGAATCTTTTTGCTTTCAAGGTGAGCTGATTGACTATAAGGTAGATTGGACATGCAGTACAAAAATTGAAAGAGAGTTTCGTTAAAGCCAGTTTGGCATATACAGCCTATTACCATGGGCAACTCCAGTTTGTTATCATGGATTATTATTTTTTTTAGTCTTTAAAGGGTCTACTTTTGGTAGTCCAGAGAACAGGAAACCCCTTCATACTGCATTGAAAACAGAATTGACATTGTGGTAGGGACAGAAGAGCAATTCTGTATTCAAGTACCCAGCACCTCCCAAGATTTAATAATTAAGACAGCAGAAATAGGGTCAGGCTTGCTCTGTAAAGCACGCATTTTCTCCACCCCAGCCCAACCAGCCCTCTCAATCTGAAATACATTACAGACCAGTTTCATTTACTTTTCATCTGGTTATGAAAGACAGCAATTCTTAATCTGTAAGGCAGCTTCTGCTATTGCCATCAGCAGTTCAGTTTTTGTACCAGATAATATGGTTTGAAGGACCTGTTAACAATATTTGTCTTTGTTTTTTTTTGCTAGAATGGATAATGAAAATGCCCACATAGGATCCTAAGATAAAAGCCACAATCAGAGTCCCAGCAAGGAATAAAGTAACTACAGAGTCTTCACAAGGCACAACTCCAGATTGGATGGAACAACTCTTGACTCTGCTTAGGAATCAGAACAAAGGACAGATGACTACTATAGCACCAAAACCCAAACCTTCAAAGCCCAGGAAAGGAGGAAGGCCTGGGAGGAGACCATATCGAAGAAGGAAGAATAGGCCTTCCAGCGTTTCCCAACAGCCACAGAATGGTGCAGTCCGACTCATGAATGGCAGCACAAGAGGGAGAGACCAAGGAAGAGTTGAAATTTTTATCAATGGGGAGTGGGGCACTGTATGTGATGATTTGTGGACTTCTAAAGCAGCTGCAGTAGTTTGTCGCCAGTTGGGTTATACTTTTGTAATCCGGGCCACCAAAAAAGCAGAGTTTGGGGAGGGACATTCACTTTCGATTTTACTTGATGATGTTCAGTGCATAGGACATGAGAAGACCCTCCTGGAATGTTCCCATTCAGAGATCGGAAAGCACAATTGTTCCCACAAAGAGGATGCAGGAGTGATATGCAGTCAAGAAGAAGTTTTTGAGTAGAAATACCTATAACATAGATGGGTTTGTGCTATGACTTTTTTTAAAAAATAAGACCATATGAATACACTGTTAAGATTGTCAGATTAACATATGGTTTTGGAAAGATACATGTCCATAGGGCAGGTCGGGATGGTAATGCTTCAGTATGCCCATGTGATACCCTCCTTCAAAAGGTTAACAGTATGGTTAGCCAGATGCTAAGACTTATTGGGCATTTTTAACCACCTATCAAGTCCTTCCCAAGGGCTTGGCATAGGCAGCTGTGGGTGTTCGATGATGTTAGAAGTATTGTAAGCTATTCCGAGTGAAGCTGCCTTTTGCAATTGACCAATGGTGATTTTGTCAATGTCAATGGTGTCCAGTTGTTTTGGGAAATTGTTTTATGATTGTGCCCAAGGCACCTATTACTATCGATACTGGCTTTGCTTTCTTTTGCCACAATCGTTCTATTTCTATTGTATTTTGTTATCTTCTCTATTTTCTTTCTCTTCTATTTTTCTGCTTCCAGACCGTCACATCCACTATCCAGATTTTTTTTTTGTCTTTCTTCTCAACAATTGTGAAGTCTGTGGTGTGGAAGGTGCTTGTAGATTTGCATTTGAATTCTAAACTCCCAGAGCAATTTCACTTCTTCATTTTCAATTATTTCCTCTATTTTATGATCCCACCAGTTCTTTCTTGCAGGCAAAATGGTATTTCTTGAGGATCTTCCAATCCATCATTGTTGCTACTTTGTCATGCTATTGCTTGTAATCAGTCTATGTGATTATTAAATTTATTTGCCACCTATCTGCAGTACAAAGTGACTCTGAGCAATATGCTCAGTGTGCTATCAGGTGCAGTTGAAGATCCTGGTTATCACCCTTAAACTCTCTATGCCATAGTACTTGATTATCAGAGGGACAGTCTATCTCCATGCTGCAAGCCAATAAGTCAGTGCTCTCTGGGTCCTATTAAACAGTCATCTACCAGCACCCAAGAAGCATGCCTTCTCTGTCATGGTACCTGCTGTCTGAGATGGTCCTCCCTGATACCGTGTGGCCCCTAAATGGGATTCAAAAAAGCCTAAAAATCTGGCATTCTCCCAGGCTATGGTTGGGACTCTGCAAGTTTTGTTTGGGGATGTGGATGTGGAGTCAGTTTGTCAGACTCACCAACCATTCTAATTCTCTATACTGCTAGTGTGGATTTCAGTGGTAACTAAAGTGAATAAATTAAATTAAAGTGATATACTGTAGGCAAATACTATATCTAGAGTAAGTAATTGCTTGCCATTTGAAAGTGGAACACAAACTAAATATTATAAGATTCCTTCTGTAAATAAGAAAATATATTGTGCTGAATGTTTTGAATTAAATTAAACATCAGATGTCTATGGAGATTCTCAGTCATCCAGGCCATGGTTGACCCAAAGGTGTTTTTTTTTTTCAAGAGGCAACTGGACTTCCATGTTTTTCTTTCAAGACATTTTGCTTCTCATCCAAGAAGTTTCTTCAGCTCTGACTGGATGGTGGGGAATTTGCACCACTCAGGTGACCTTGATGACACAGATAAACCTCCAGGTGGCCTTAACGACTAGCCAAAAGAATGCAAATGATCAGCTGTCTGGAAGGAGTATCCATTTCCCACCATCCAGTCAGAGCTGAAGAAGCTTCTTGGATGAGAAGCGAAATGTCTTCAAAGACAAAGAAGAAAGTCCAGTTGCCTCTTTAAAAAAGCACCGTTGGGTTAAACACCAGATGTTTATCTTCTGTTTTCATTTTTTTTGTTACTTATAAGAGTGTATATTATCCTTTGTTCTACAAAAGGAACATACCTATAACAGAATCATTATGGAGAATTCAATAAATATGAAGGACTATAATCTCAGACAAAAAAAGAAAGCCAGTGCTACCCTATTATTCTTTGTTCTGAAATAGATGCTGCTAAATTTAGTCCTGTGCTGAATTATATAATTGCAACCTCGTTGATTAACTTTAATTATCATGGATAAAGAATTTATATTTATATTCTAGTCTTAAACCAGACTAGAATATAATTTATTTAATTTTGGAATGCTCTGTTGTATGAATTCAAGCAACTGTGGTTCATTCAGTAAGGGTTTTAAACCATATATTAAAACAATGTACAGGTAATTTTCATTTTATGATCACAATTGGAAGCGGAACTTCTGTTGCCAAGCAAGGTGGTTAAATGAGCTTATCTGATTTTACTATAGTTTCTTGCTATGTTTGTTAAGTGAATCATTGTTGTTCTTAAGTGAATCCGGTTTCCCCATTTATTGCTTGTCAGAAGCCAGCTGGATAGGTTTCAAATGGCAATCACATGGACCCAGACATTGCAACCATTATGAATACATGCTGGTTGGCAAGTCCCTGGATTTTGATCACATGGTGATCACCAAAACCATGGGGATGCTGCAACAATTATAAGTGGGAGGGACCAGTTGTTAAGCCACTGTTTTTTAGTACTGTTATAATTTAGAACAGTGACTAAATGAATAGCTGTAAGTCGACTTATAGCTAATTAAACCTATCATTAAGAATAGCCTAAAAACATACGTGATTGTGCAATTAGGTAATTGAATCATATTCAGAAAAGTCAAAACATTATGTATTTGATTAGAATGTAATAAGATAACTGAACAGTTTCTAATAAAAACCATGATACCATAAATAAGGAACTTTGCTTTCTTTATTTGCTGATTGCATTTATACACATTTGCATAGTCATTATTTCTTAGAAACTACTAACTTGCTGTTTGGGCACTTATTTGGGAGTCTTAAATAAAATGCTGGTTGCAAAATACTACTAAAATACAAGTTTCAACAAGATTTTATTAGGTTTGTTTTTAACTCCTTAATAATATTGATATGTCACAGTAGATCGATCTTGCCAAAATTAATTGAAAACAGGAGAGCCAGTTTGGCCTAGTGGTTAAGGCTGCAGGGTAGAAAGCATAAAATCATGAGTTCAAGTTCCGCTTCAGCCATGAAAGCCAGTTGGCCAGTCACTCACTCTCAGCCCAATTCACCTTACAGGATTGTTGTGGGGAAAATAGGAGGAAGAAGGAATATTGGATATGTTCACTGCCTTGAGTTACTCTTATAAATGATAAAGGCAAGATAAAAATAAAGAAATTATGAATGCAAATCTTCAAGCTTACAGTATTATTCCCAATGATTTTCTTTTCTGAAATTATGCTATCATCATTTAACATGAAAGTAAAGGTTATAAATGAAATTCCATTTTTAAGTCTTCATTTTTGTAACAACTGTTGTGAATATAAAAATAGCAATTGGCTTTCTCTATAAATGGACACAACCAGTGAATTATGGTTTATTTAGCATGTCATGTAAGCCAGGGACTCTGGTTTGTTCTGAGATAAACAAGCCAGAGAGAAATCGTGATTGAATTCCTGTCCATACAACACGCTAAACAAGCCACAGTTGGAGCTACCTGTAAGTTATTAGTTCTTCCCATCAATGGCTATATAGCAGTCATGACAACAATCACATTTTATTAGTTTTGTTTTAAATCTACTAATGACATGAGCCTTGTATTTTTGGAATCTTAATTATGCTTTTTAATTTCTCTTCTAATCTTTAAGGGCAACAACATGGCTCCTTGTCATTGTCAGATGCCTTTAAACATATATGGCGATTGGAAATTCAACCAATTCAAGTTTTTCATGAAAATATTAAAAGGGGGAAAATTGATCGTTATTTGCCGAATCACTTACTGGTATTGGCCAGTTTACATTGATAAACAGGGACATAGATATACTTCTGAGAAAAGTCCTATTGTTATAAGTGCTCCCAAGGCTGCAAAGAATTCTAATTGATTAGCATCATCTGTCTTGTAGTTGAGGCCTTTCTGTAGAAAATTGTGTTTTGCAATAGATACTGGGCAGATGGACACGTTAACCACCCATTGGGATCTGGTGCCTCTTTATATCTGGCATTTAGTTTGAGTAGTTTGATTTGTAGTTTGGTTTTCCTTTTTCCAGCATGTCTCTGGGAAGTAATCTTGATGATGGTTATCAGCCTTTTTACGTGCTCTGGTATGATAGTCTGTTGTAGTTGCTTCTTGAGGTTTTCCGTGGTGTATTGATATTTGTTTAGTGACAGAGATGCATATCCATGATCATGAGCTATATCATTTTCCACCTATTTTCTTGGGCTATTTCCCATCCAGCTGTGTAGTTTATTGGAGGTTTGTATCTGACATTGGTAGGGCATGTTGTCATAGGCACGTCACCAGAAAGAATAGTTGTTCCTTGGTAGAAGTGCCTACATGCAAATCTCTCCCATTTATGTATTCTGAAGTGTTTGACGCCCATATGTGGTGCCAATGTAAGAGAATATTTGTAGCTCAGGTATGAACTTCGGGGTTCTTGGTGCTCTTGAGCTTGGTTATTTTCTTGCAGATGTTTCATTGCCAAACTGGGACAATTGAGTGGGGTTTGCTCTCATTTTATATACAAGTAATATGCATTTATATACAGACTTACAATGACAATGGAGCCCAAATTTGCTGTTGTTAATGAGACATTTGTTAAGTCAGTTTTGCCCCATGTTATGACCGTTCTTATCACAGTTGTTAAGTGAATCACTGCAGTTGATAAGTTAATAACCCAGTTGTTAAGCAAATCTGGTTTCTCCATTGACTTTGCTTGTCAGAAGGTCACAAAAAAAGATCACATGACCCTGGGACACAGCAACGGTCATAGATATGAACCAGTTGCCAAGCATCTGAATTTTGATTACATAATTATGGGGATGCTGCAAAGTTCAGAACCGTGAAAAACAGTCATAAGTTACTTTTTTCAGTTCCATTGTAACTTTGAACGGTCACTAAATAAACTGTTGTAAGTTGAGGACTATCTAACTAGTGGTTTGTCCTGTAAATATTGGTAGGCATGTTCTTGGTGATTCCTTGAATAGGCTGTTGTTTACTGTTAGGTTGTTAGCATTTTGTAGAAAAGAAAAAGCTGGCATGGAGAAATGGTTAACATATAAAGACTTGCTATTACAGAAAAGTGGGAAGTTTAAGATGAAATCAAGAGAACAATTGACTACAGAGAGATTTAGTTTTCAATCATTCTCATATGCGTAACTCAGAAAAAGTTTAAATATAAATGAAAAGTATCAGGAATAGAATGTGATCAAATGGAATTTGAAAATGAATTATGTACTCAAATGACAAGCATGTGATTGTTAAAATGTATAGACTTTTGTTGGAATTTGAAACTGAGGAAGGGTAAATTAAAGAATATATGGTAAAATGGGCCAAGAATTTTGGTTAGAATATTCAAATGGGTCAATGGGAGAATATGGTCAAAATACCTGAAACTCACATTATCTTACAATGTAACAGAAAACTTTTTTAAAATGATGTATCGTTCCTTTACGACACAAGAGAAATTATCTAAGATGTGTAACGGTATTTCTAATCACTATTGGAGGTGTAAAAAACTCCAAGGCCTATTTTGTCATACATGGTAGACTTGTGAAAATGAAAAAAAAAAAAACCTAGCTACAATACATATGGTGATGCAAAGAATTTTAAAAAATAATATTTCAAATGAAACTGGAATTTTACTTATTAGGACTTATAGACAGTTACTAGAAAAGATCATGGTCTATTATTTTTATATATTGTAACTGCAATGAGGTTTTTGTCAAGCGTGGGAAAATCAGGAAGTCCATGCAATTCAAACGAATATAATGATTTATTGCAAACTTACGCTCTCTACAAGAATTTGAATTACTAATGGTGAAAGCAAATAGGCAGTAAATAAGAGTCAATGAAATTCAAGGTGGGCTAGACTTACATCTCTTCCTGTGGGCAGGAAGGGACTCGAGACTGATGACACATTTGATCCCTCCTTCAGGCTCGGCTTGGTCATCTCCTAGAGTTATTATATGCACAAATACAGAAGAAGTAATTATACTATATGTTAGAAAGACCTTGAGAGACAAGGCAAAGAAAGGCTATCTAGGGAATGGTCAGATAAGAGAGGGCATAGACTACATAATGAGTGGAGGAGAAAGCGGTTGAGAAGGAACCTGCTCTTGCTTCTCAGCCTGTAAAGGAGATAGTGGGAACTTTGTGCTTTCAGACTTGCAGGATTTTGATAATGTAGTCTTATAGAGTAAAGTAGAGCTAGCTTATCTTGTCATGATTCCTGTCTGATGAATCTGGGATGGCTGACAAAATTAGGTCTTCTATGTCTGATAGCAAGTATCTGTTTCTATAGTGACAGTTAAGGTATCGGGAAAATAATACCTTGTTTATTATAATCTGGATTGAGTTAGGCTTCAACTGTCATTCCCAAAGGGATGCCCTGCAAAGCTGCTATGATTATAGCTCTCAAGATTTTCAGTTGGCATATTAAGAATGGAAAATTTAGATTTAGATGCTCCAATGAGATAACTCAACAGGTCCTTCATAAAAAAAAGTCAGATAAAGATTATGAACAGCAGCATGAGAATGAAAGAATATTATGCGATATGAGTAAGCTGTTTTAATTTTTTTTAAAAAAACTTTCTTTAATTTCTTGTTGTAGGTGCTAGTTTAGTTGGGGGGGGGCAGTTAGGATTAGGGTTAGGGTTAGTTGGGGGGGCAGTTAGGGTTAGGGTTAGGGTCAGGTTTTATGACCTAAGCAGTGACACTCAACTGGAGATAGGTCACAATGGTTAGCACCAGCCCAAGGAAAGCCAACCCTACATCTACACAGTGCAGTCTAGTACTCCAACGATGAAACTCCCCTGTTGCAGGATGATATGAGCACCAAGAGATATCCTAGGTAGTGGCGGAGAACAATTTTGTTTTTGTTTTTCATTCTAATTACTCTTTCATGATTAAGATATTTTGAGAGTGGGGGAGGCAGAATACAAAACTAGAAAAGGAAAAGGAAAGACAAAAGAAAAATACTGGACAAAAGGAGAACATATCAGTAAATAAACAGAGTTTTCAATTGGCGTGAATGAGAAGTTCAGGATTTCATTACGGAATTGATTCAATTAACTACCTGAATGGAGTATATTAGGATTTTTTTAAAAGGAGCAGACTCTATAAAAATCTAAAAAGTGTTAATATTGGTACTGTTTATTACAGTTCATTGGAGAAGTGCATATACTGTAAAGGTATAGAAAAGAAAAGAAAAAAAATCAACATATTCCTAAAAATTGCTCAATTTCAAATTCCATTCTATTAAAACCTGACTAATAAAAAACTAAGGGGGTTATAAGCATTTGATTTTTTTCTGATGACACTATTAAAATCCATAATTCTTCTTTTCTAATAACTATATCTCCCTTAGAGTGTGTTTGCATAATCTATAGGAGAGAGATGTTTATAACATTTGGTGTCATTTTTTTTTTATGTTTTTAAGGGTACCTAAGGAAGAAGTATAAAAAAGCACAGTACGGAAATGTGCAGGGATTGGATTTCTAGGTTTAGTTATTCAGATTAGAATTTTATGTATAACACGTTCTACAACTACTATCTTTATGTTGGGTGAAAAAAATATTTTCCTACTTCAAATCCAACATACCAATGGCTTAGGTTGTAAGAATAGTACAACACTAGATTCTTCATTTGCTTATTTTTTTACTTTGGTATGCATCAGTCACAATAATCAAGTATATTTTTATATAGTAATCACCTCTTCCAGGAGGAAAGGACAGAGAAATTGAGCATCAATTTATAGAAGGCAATGTCAAGAAGGTGAATGGTAGAACAAAAACAAGTTTGTCAGAAACTTTCAGAATGCGAGATTGGCAAGGTTGTAGCATATAGGCTACAGTCAAGCGATTCCGGCCTGCTCTGTCCCAAAGCATTTTGATGACTAAAATTAAATAAAAAGTCGTGGGAGGCCATGGAACAACTTTGGAAAAGAGAAACAGAGTGCCTACACTGATATGGTTATTAAGCCAAACTCCATGTACAGACTGGTATCTGTTCCCCTTTGTGACAAGATTGCGTCTGTTCAGGCCACAGCCAGGGCCATTGACAGCTCACAGAATTAAAGGCCCACCTTACATACAACACTAGCCAAACCAGTCTTGGTACCATCTCCATCCTTAATGTCCTTTCTTTGCAGAGAGTGCATTCAGATACTTCCAGTTTCTTCAGAAGGGAACTTCCTTGACAACTAAAGTCAACCCAGAGCAGCCCAAAGGTGGAGCAGAGGATACAGGCTGGAAAGGCAAGTTCCCTGGAGGACTTGCTGAGTGGGGCAGTTCTTTTGCAGCATGTAGCCTTCTCATCAACATGGACTGAAGCAGGCTGATGTCCGGAAGATAGAACTAGTGAATGCTGGTCAATGGGCGCTGTGTGGAAATCCATGAATGGAAGCCAGGGCATGATTGTGAGTGGATGGAGTGTGACCGAGAGTGCGGATGGATGGTGTGGACCATCCCAGAGTGGATGCAGCCCGCAGTGTGCTCGGGTGTATGCATATGAGTTGTTGAATGTGTTTGTGGTGCAAGAGAGAAGCCTGGTGTCTGCTTAGTCTGATACAGGGGCAGAATGGAAGGATAAGCCTTGGGCCCAGCTTCATCGGGTCCGGTGGTGGCATGAATTCAGCTAAGCATCCTTAGGATATGGAATGAAAGGAAACCGGTGGATATTCATTGGAGGAAGCCAGGGGAATTTGGCAGGGGTTGTCAAGATGCAATGTTCCGGACTCAGACTTGTGGATGTCTTCTGGAGATTGGGATGGTGGGTAAGAGAAAGGGCCATTTTTGAATTGAAACCGTCTCATCCCAAGAACTGAAGCCAGCTGATGTCTGGAAGAAAAACCAAGTGAAGCAGGCTGATGGAAGCCATGTGGAAATCCATGAATGGAAGCCGGGGCAAGATTGTGAATAGATGGAGTGTGACTGAGAGTGTGGATGGATGGTGTGGACCATCTCAGAGCAGATGCAGCCCACAGTGTGCTCAGGTTATGAAAGCTGGACCTTAAAAAAGCAAGATAGGTGTTGTGGTTCTGCAGCGTGCTGCTGATCTGGCAGCTGATTCTGACTATGAGGGAAAGATAGAGACAGTGTTGGAGGAGGGGGAGGAATTGTCTGTTGACATCA
>JANHJO010003272.1:72017-86086 GCA_032468235.1 Pseudoxyrhopus heterurus
CCATAACAACTTCCCCTTTTTGCTCTTCTAAACTTTTCACCATGTCACTGAGTTTTGCCAGCTGCACTTCCAGCAATTCAAGATGCTCCATTAAGTTTTTTATTTCTTGTCCCATTGTTGTTTTTGTATGACTTAGTAGCCTCTCAGATTCTGCCTTTTCTTTTTCTTCTTCCTGAAGTTTTTGCTCTAATGATTTTACATAATCAAGTATATCTGCCAGCTGGATTTGAAAATCAACTACCACTTTGTCTTTCACTGCTAGTTCTTTCTGAAGTTCAGCCCTTTCAGTAGTCATGGCTTCCAGATTAATAAGCAATTTTTCAGATTCTTCTTTAGTGCTAATGGTAAGGTTTTTCAGTTTCATTTCAAATTCTTTCTGTTTCTCTTCTTTCACATGGAGTTGCTCTTCCATAATTTTAAGATGAGAAATAAGTTCACCATGCAGTTTCTGAGCATCAGCCTTCTCCTCTTCTGCCCAACAAAGCTTTTTAAATAACCCCTCAATCTTTAGTATGGACTCATATTGGCTGGTGGCCTGGTGACTTTTTTCATCCATAAGACTATTTGCTTTTGCTGCAAGCTCCTCCGTTTTCTTCTCTGCTGACTTTAGTTTAGCAGTAAGCTCATCAATCAAGAGATCTTTCCTGGCCAACCAGATTTCCATGGTCTTTAGCTCTTGATTCAAAAGAAGGATTTTGGAATCAGGAGAATTTTTCAAGGACTCCAGGTTCTCAGGCTTTCCAGAGCATTCCTTCTGCTTCTCAGTTGCATTCAGTTCTAGTGTCTCATTCCGTCTCATTTAGTTCCACAGATACACACCTTTTTATTTTTCTTTCATTAATTTCTTGACTTTTTAAGTTATTATAGTCCAAGTCACAGTCTTCATTATGAAGTGGCTGATATCAGATGCACCCATTGATACTGACTTTCAGAGAAATGTGAAAAACTGAAGGATGAATGTGTTCCAGATTATGTGTGAATGCGGATGCATCTTGAAATGTGAATTGATACACCTTTCCCTGCTCCTATTTCTAATCTGAATATGTGTCACCATAGAATATCTTTGGATTGATAGTGACAGGCCATCTGCAGATGCTCCATAAGTACCGTCTTTTTAATCAGCAAAACAGCAGAAATTAATATTTAAAATATGGTGTGGTTTATACATGTTGTTTATTTTGTTTCTACAAATGAGATCTCAGCTGTTGGAACTTGGCAAACTTGAACAGAGAACTGAGTGTCATTCTGTAGGCTGCAACTTCTACCAGAACTGTGTGTATGTATGTGTGTGTGTGTGTTGTGTGTTAATGGCAAAAAAACCAACCTCTGAGAATTATTGCTAGGATAAGGATAAGGCAACTAAAGATTGGAATAAACAACTACTGTCCATTTGTGAGTGCATTCAAAAATGGGTCTGCTGCACCAGTATGCGGTGATATGTCACTCTTTGTTCAATGTGCCCAAGGACATCCACATGGAAGCTAAATCTGTGCTGTTTACAAGCTTGCCTACTGCTGCCCTTTTCTTCGTCAGCTGAAAAGTCTATAGACAATTTTCCATTCAGTAAATCACCATCAGCCACTGCAAAACAACAAACAAATAAAAGCTTCCCAGCATGGTGAAGAGAAATGAAAGGTGTTAGGTTAAGAGGAGCTATCATATTGTATGCAGCTGTGTGTATATACTACAGCTATCTTGCTGAATGTATGGTTTTGGGTATTAATGGGTAATACCCATTCCAGAACTAAACTATACATACTGTAAGCCTGGATAACAAATCCATAATCCATTGGGAGGATACATAATTTGCTATTTCCATGAAGTTTGTCCTTGTGGAATGAAGATGGTCAGGTCAGTCATCAATATCTTTTTGTGCCAGGTTAGTAAACAGCTTCATTGGATGTGACTGATGGACCAACTCAAAGCTGTGACTGATTTTCTTTCAGCCCTATAAGGTTGTCCAGATCAGGGAATAGATTTTACAAGAAAACTAGTACTATACTTTATTGTGAAAGGCTGTGGTAACGAAATTTTACAAGTGATTGTATTTTCTCTTCCTTTCCTCTTATACCCTAGGGACTCAGGAGGATAGCCAGCCTGAGTCTCTTTCTAATATTTTTCTCTGTGTTTTGGACCCAAAGCATGCTTATGCATCTGTTTAATGGATTCTAGATAGTTTTTTCCAAGGTCATCTCCATGACTTCCCACACTCTCATGTAGAAGCTTCATGTGCCTGCTGGCCTCACATCTATTTAAAGAACACCTAGTGCTTAATACATGACGAACAGTTTATACACCGTTATATTATATAGTGAAAGCTCTATAAAATGTAATTATGTATAAATCTATTCAACATATAAGTATGTCTCTACATTGCTTGAAAGTAGCGACTATATGACAGACTTTTGTCAAATAGGAAATGATCCTCAGTATGAGAAATATTAGTCTAGTTTTCAATCACAAGGTTCAATATTCTAAGCTGAGTTTTGAAATAGGCAAGTGAATATGAATTTGAACATTGAATGCTAAATTAATAGATGCAGCTAAAAAAATGTTCCTCTTTAGAGGAGTTATCTTCCTTAAATAAGTAATTAAGCTGACGCATCCTCCACTGGCCTGCAAACATTAAAATAACAAACACCCATTTCTTTGGGCAAACGGCATTTCAAAATTGTTCTTGCCGAAATATTTCTGTAGCCCTGATAATTTTCAGTGGCATTTTTTTTTCAATTAAATCCAGATGCCACCAGTCCATGCAGCCTGTTGTCTACGGAAGATGCCTAAGTCATTAGTCAATCTCTCCAGGGTTGTGGCACAACACTCCTACTGGCTCCCAACAATATAGAGTTGGTGGTTTCAGTCTGCCAACAAACTGAATGTTCATTTCTTCAGAGTATGAAACAGATCATTGTGCAGCCAAAATGCCAGCTAGAAGGTTCAATTCTTCATGTAAATCCACTTGTAAACATAACCATTCTTTGCTATTTACTCGGTAAATGGTTCTTGTTCATAAGAGTACATAATGTTCAACCTGTCTGTATCTGACCTTATGGTCAATTTTCTGGGGAAATCTGATTTGGAGGAGCTCAATTATGGCAGACCTGTGGTTTTTTGTCTTTTGGTTTTTTTTTTGGGGGGGGGGGAGGAGGGTGAGCTTTATTTTTAACAGGTGATGGTTGCAGATCTTTCTCTTAAACAAATGGTCCTACCAATGCTTAGCCTCATGAGCTTAGGAAACCAAAGCTAGATAGCATGACAAGATAAAGGCATTGCCTGTATAATCTTATATTAGAATGAAGTAATTTTGAAATGTGATGGACCTTTTGATATAGTACTGTATAACTGAATAGTAAAAAGAGGAAAATAA
This sequence comes from Pseudoxyrhopus heterurus, assembly GCA_032468235.1. NCBI lineage: Eukaryota > Metazoa > Chordata > Lepidosauria > Squamata > Pseudoxyrhopus > Pseudoxyrhopus heterurus. The sequence continues at coordinate 75,385 of JANHJO010003272.1, forward strand.
TAGCTCACAAGACGCGTGCAGGAGAAGAATGTTCATATGCACTTTTTTCCAGAGATCATTTAAATATTTTAAAACTCTGCAAAAGTCCTTCCTCCTATTCTCCCAAATTTGTAAGCTAATGAATAGGATGTGGAAGTGACCAGAGTGCTGAATTTGGATGTAATTCTCAAATGCCCATTCAATTAGAGAAGCCATTCAATTTTCCTGACCCTGGCCTAATCTACATAGACACCAATTGGTCTGCCATTTACCAATATTTCCATGTTACAGAACAAATGGGGATTCCTAAAAATGGGGCTCCAACTTTCCATGAATTCTGATACAATATTTGTTGATAAGATATTGTATACACTCACTAACTGTTGTTGATCTCAAAAAGCTAAGTAGAATCCGACCTGAGAGACCATCAGAATGTTTAAGAGTTGATCTCTACTCAAAAGACACCTTATTCATTAAAAAAAAAAACTTGTGCTCAAATGTTTCAAAAGTTCCCCCATAGCTGACATCGCGTATATGAGTTCCATTATTTTCTATGATTGAGCTGAAGATAGGCATGTACAAATATGCAGCTCTGCAAATCCTCTCTTCTGTTTTTCATTAGGGAACTGATGCCAAGGACTCTTGATGGCCAGATCACCATGGAGAAGACGCCCAGCTACTTTGTCACTAAAGAAGCACCAGCTCGCATCTCCTCTATGTCAAAGGACACCAAGCTCATTGTGGTGGTGAGAGACCCGGTCACCCGAGCCATTTCTGACTACACACAAACCCTTTCCAAGAAGCCAGACATCCCATCCTTTGAGAGCCTGACCTTCAAAAACAGGACTACGGGCCTGATTGATACCTCCTGGAGTGCCATCCAGATTGGCATTTATGCCAAGCATCTAGAAAATTGGCTCCTGTACTTCCCGCTTGGGCAAATCCTTTTTGTCAGTGGGGAGAGACTGATCAGTGATCCAGCAGGCGAGTTGGGCCGTGTTCAGGACTTTCTGGGCCTCAAGAGGATCATCACAGATAAACATTTCTACTTCAACAAAACCAAGGGGTTCCCATGCCTGAAAAAGGCTGAAGGCAGCAGCAAGCCCCACTGCCTGGGCAAGACGAAAGGGCGGACCCACCCGGACATTGACCAGAAAGTAATACAAAGGCTGCGAGAATTCTATCGGCCATTCAACATGAAGTTCTACCAGATGACAGGCCATGACTTTGGTTGGGATTGATGGCACTTCCCAGAGTCCATCCCATCTTTTAGCTTCCTTTCCTCCTATACATGTAGATAGGTCTATATGTAAAATGTACAGAAATCTATTTTATAATAATTTATTTTTTAATTCTTAAGCAATTAATTCACTAAGCTGCCTAATCCCACCGTAGCTCATAGCTGTGTTCTTGTTTATTTTGAACATTCCACCAGGCTGAGTCCCGCCAGGTTCTTCATCGCCTGGCTTCAGCGTGTGCTGGAAAGTGCTTCCAGGTATTTTCCCAGGAGAACTTTTAATGTTAAAAATAAAAAAAGAGGGGAGGATGGCGAATAATGGTTAAGAGACAATGAGAAAAGCACAATCTTTATTATTATAATTATTATTATTCTTTTTCCGATACGGGTACTAGGCATGTCAAAAACAATTTTGTACAAGGCCCTTCATATTGCATCTCTGAGCTTTTCTTCTTTCCTAGGTCAATCCACAAATATTTGTATTTTTGTTAGCTTGGAAATAGCTCAGAAGTAAAAAACAAACAATTAAACCTCAGGCAGTTGCTTTCATGGCTGGGCGTGGCGTATGCACAGAAGGAAATAACTCTACAGCTATGGAGTTGTTGCTGCCTCCTGTTCCCCATTTTTATTGATCAGATCTTAGCAATTCCCCTTTCCACAGAGGTTTTGTGACACAGTAGACTTTCTGTATGATTATGTACAGCTTATCTGATCTCTCATTTTTGGGATGAGGATCAATGCAGATTTTGCCGTTTTAACTTCTTTCTGCTGAAGAAATGTGAAGTGCTTACTTGGGAGACCAGAAATGACACAGTATTTAATTCTTTCAAGCTTAGTTTTCAAGCTGCTGTTACAGAAGAAGAGTGTGAAGCTTCTGTTTTCTGAATCCCACTTTGATTTCTCACGACTGATCATCCTGAAAGTGACGTCCTATCCCATGAAACAAGCTAATACCATTAGCTCATTGCTACATTCAACCTTATATGGTGAATGTGGCAATGAAGTAAAGGCCTTGGTTTGTTTTTATGGGGCTTACTTTCCTCCCCCAAATAGTTTAAATATAAGCACAAAAACACAATACCATTTGAAATTAATTCAGTTTACTAAATGTTATGGATCAGAGGTGAGTGAACATTTTACAAGCTTGCTGAAAGAAGCACTAGGGATGGATATTCAGGAAACGTAGTTTATCCTAACTTCATCAAATAATTCTACAAACCCTTAAGCTACCTTTTGTGTACATGTCCAACAGCACTGTTCTGCCATGAGTGTCAAGAGTGAGTTTTTTCAGGGTGGCCCTATCTGTGAGACAAAATCCATTGCTTATTGAGAGAATTTGTTACTCTTTGCTCTGTCAGAAGTTTTGTTCTCCATAGGTGTGAGCCTGAATGCATTATAGTAGAGCAGTGCATTATCTGTTTTTGCTGGCAGAGGGTTGCAGGAGGCCGTTGCAGCCAAAAATGGAACTCGAGAGGCCGTGTGTACCCCCTCGCAAGCTCCATTTTTGCTGGCAGAGGTTGCAGGAGGCCGTCGCAGACAGAAATGGAGCTTGGGAGCCCGTTTTTGTTGGCAGAGCGCTCAGGTCACTACAGGTGCCCCCAACACGAATGACATCAAGCTGGCCATGCCCAATTTGGCCACACACCCCGAGGTCAAACACAACTTTGATGTGTCCCTTGAGTTTGAGACCCCTGTAGTGGAGTCAACATAACTTCTTAAGGTCCCCAAGACAAATGTGAATCAGATTGAGTGGGATTATCGCTTGTATTCCTATTTTGAGAAATAACTGGATATAGTAATGAATCAATGAGAAAATTAGTCTGGTGGATTCCTCAGAGAGATGCATGGATACCCATACCAATACATATGCAAACACACTTACACACACTGGCTAAAGGCATAGATATTTTTTGTAAATATTTGACCTTTACATTGGGCTTCTTGGTCTTGAGGAATTTACTATGTCTTCTGACAGAATACAGGCTATAAGTAGAAAGACATTTGGATCATCTTCTCATTAGAAGATGCAGCATATATGGTCACCCATATATATTCCATTTAACTCTGATATGTATTTGATAAACAGATGGCTTTTTCATATGGTCAATCCAACGAACATCCTTTGTCCTGGAACATTGGAGTGAATTTTAATTTCTAGGCCTTATGTTTTCTATTTCAAAACTTTTTGATTTTTTTTTGAGGGGGGGATGGAAATGCTGAGCATATGCTTGGACTTTCTGATCTCGATTTTGGAATGGGTGAAGGATACTTTCCTAGTTGCATAAAGAATGATAGGTATGGTATCCATATACCTTGTTTTCTGTGTGTGCATGTTTTTTGAGTGATGACATTGCCATCAATTCACTGTTGTAATATTGAACTGCTAATTGTGGCTGATCAGCCTACTCAATGGAAACCTTCTGAAGCCAATTTATTGAAGAGGCCTTACCTAAATATTAAATAAAGTAGCCATGAGAGGCATATATCATATGATATTTGAACCGCATAGATAGTAGCCTTCATAAATATTGCCAATTTTTGTTGATTTGCAAGACTTGGAAGTCTGGTTACACGTCTTTTCACCCTCTAACATTAATTTATGGCTGAGTTCCATTCAGCACTGCAGTATGTCCTGATATTACCGGTAGCAATATTTTTGAGTTTGCTATAACATGTTGTGGCTTAGAATGGTACACTTGCAAAAGGAAACAAATGACAAGCAAAAACTGTAAATTGAATATTTTGTGGTATGTACAACACAAATTAATTTTACACAGAGGTTTCTAGGAAAATGGAATTCTGATTCATACTATTTGAAGAAATAAAATATATTTTACCAAATCATGAAGACTATTTCATTCTTTTTCATTGACAAATCAAAGCTGCAGCTATCTTTGTTTGGAAAACTTTTGCACAATATCTAATATAGAAGGTAATATTCTGGCCTGGAATACAGATGGAAGGGCACCACAGAGCAAGCATCACTTCATCTTTGTTACTTTCGTAACAAAAATGTGTCTTCACGGCCTTGGCCAGGGTAGCTAGGATCCCAAAGATTTTGCAGTTCTTCTGCAGAAGAATGAAGTTGTCTTGCCATTGTGAAGAGGACAAGAAAGAGGTCAGAACAAAGAAAATCCTTCTGTTTAACTGACATGCACAAAAGTACATAGATGTGGCTAGATGCACAAAATGCAAACTCTATTTTAGTAGTGGCATCATTTATTTCCCACCCATTGGAAGAATTGAAAGGCGGTTAAATTAAAAACAAAACAAAAATTACACATATAGCTGCAAACCCCATTCCCTCCCCACCTCTCAAATGCTATTTTTCCTAACATTGGGAAATTAGTGGCTTGTCTATCATGGCTTTTCTTTTCACATGCCAAGCAGAATTGTTCTGGACATCCAACTTTTCCTAGCAAGATACATGATACAAATTTGAGAAACCAGATGAAAGTTTTAAAAACCTTGGCTAAGGTTGAGATACTTCTGCCTTTTCTCAGGATACCAATTAAAGGGAATGGCACCAGGTTTCCAATCTGTTGTCTAGAAATGTGTGGAAGAACTTTGGTCTTCCCAGTTGTTACTGAATTGACCTTCCAGCAAATGGTCAATGATGAATTCTGCAGTTCCCCAAGATTTGGGCAGTACTGCTCCCAACCTATAGTCTAAAACAGTAAGTTTTCAAAAGAAGGAAGGGGCTATTTTCCCTTCCAGGAATAAGCTGTTCCACAGAAGGGGAGGTTTCCAGAGAATACCTGAGTCCACTCTTACTAGATTTCCTGATCCATGAGGACTTATTGACTGGTTTGTGATGACTTCCGGTGAAGTGAGGAGGACCAACAGCAACATTTTTCATGGGTGCATTATGGCTAAAAAGGTGAGATCTGGAATGCTGAAACTTTCTCTGGAAAAAAGATCTGGAGATTGCCCATATGTACTCTGAACATCTGATTTTTGTGAGCAGGTAGCAGAAATTTTTGCAACCCACTTTCAATCAGTTGGGAATCCCAGTTTCCATCATGCTCTGAGCCACTTAATCATTATCTGGATTGGATAGTTTTTCTTTTGGAAATGCCAAAGGTGTAATGGCTTATTTGTAATAGTTATGTTATTATTTTTGATATCTAAATAAGGGGTTACTTCTGGTAATATTTAATTGTTTTAATTCTTTTTTTAATTGTTAAGAGAAGGATGAGGGGAGCTTAGACTAAATGTTATTTAGTATGTTTATTCAGTTTTACTGGATCTTCGCTGATTAATAAGGCTATCATTTTCTTTTTTAAATGTATTTTTGTGCACCTGCAGGAGCAGTAGGGAAATTTTTTGGCAACCCAGAGCTTTCCCAGAGAGAGTCCAACATTAAGACACCACATAGTCCTGAACTGGAGGGGGGAGAGCAGAAAAAGTTCGGGGTTGCCATACTCTAGAATTTTTCAGAATGTATCTAGTAGCTTAGAAGGTTATAGCTTTAGTTTGGGAAGATTCTGTCAATTAGGTGCAAACAAATAAAGGATTGGACTCAATTGAAATTCTCAGTGTCATCTGTAGGTTTGGGCAAGACAAGATAATATAACCCTTAATAAAATGTGCCTTACTGACTGTCTCCTTTAATGACTTCAGATTTACACTGAAACCCTAGCTCTGTCACCAATCCTTGCATTTACAACCTTTGCATCATCCCATGGTCACGTGATTACCATTTGTGTATTTCACAACTGGCTTCCAACAAGCAGAGTTAATGAAGGACAAGGAAGTAAAATGGAAAGTCATGGTCACATAATTGCCCCACCTTGGGTATCAGAGGAAGGGAAAAGGAAACACGGTCAGACTTTCAAGAATTTTTTTTATTGTCCTGTATAATAACACTAGTATTTCTTGTGTGCCTATTTTCTGAATTGGTCCTCCATGTTGGGCTGACAAGACCTGATTCCTTCCATCACAACTGTTTCATATTATTCAGTAAGAATTGAAGTTCCTGTAACTCAGGGCTGTCAAACTCATGGCCAGATGCATCACACGCTGGCCACACCCACGCTCGGTTTAGCGAAGGGGAAAAAAGTTGTGATAAATCATGTGACGATGCGAGTTTGACACACATGTAATGCGAGTTTGACACCCTGATCCTTCTCAGCATGGTTGAAGCTTCCTTTATAAGTGTGGTTCCCTTACCCTTCTTAGGGTTACTATCAACCCCAGGCAATAGGAATGATGAGATCTGCATTTGATTCAGGTTGACTTAGTCTTCCATCCTTCCGAGGTCAATAAAATGAGGACCCAGATTGTTGCGGGTAATATGCTGTCTCTGTAAACTGCTTAGAGAGGGCGGTAAAGCACTGTAAAGTGGTATATAAGTCTAAGTGCCATTGTATTTGTATTAAGCTGTTGCACAGCCTTGGAACTCAGATATCCTTCCACCCCAAAAGTAATAGCCTTTCACATATGCTTGAAGATAAATAAAACTTTTGCTGCGTTGGATATAGTTACATCTAGCTTTCCAAAAATTAGTCTCCCTTTTTTTAGTTTTTATGAGATGTTAGCATTTTTTATAAATGCGAAGAGGGAAAAGCATTTCTGCCAAATGCAAAATTGTCTGTAGGAGCTGTCCAAAGTGTACTTTTGGCATAGTTTTCTAAAAGACTAAAGTAGTCCTGTATATTTTTGAAAGAACAGAAAGCATATCCGTCCACAAGAAGTCACAAACAGGTTAATAGTCTATTTCCCTTTCCAAAGGGAATTGCTTTGTCCTGAAAATGCACAACTGACAGCTTCAAAGAACATCAGTTTAAGCATGCTATGCTGGCTGCACCTTAATGCTTGTTTGAGATGTCATCCCACTCTATAAATGTATATAAAAGAATGCACACACACAACCACACACACACCCTTGCACTCAGAGGCCAGAAATTATAGGAAGCCCTGGGGATTTAGGAAAAAATAAACCAATCACGTGTTTCAAAATCTTGGACTAGTTTCAGCTAAACAATTTGACACCAATTAGAAGGGAATATTTGTAGCTCAGGATTGAACTGTGGGGTCTTTGGTGCTGTTTGAGCTTGAGGGTTTTATTACAGATGTTTCATTACTAAACTAAGTAACATCATCAGTGCTAGAAAGGAGTGAGGTTTATAAAATAAGAGGAAATCTCATTCCCTTCAAGCACTGATGTTACTTACTTTGGTAATGAAACATCTGTAAGAAAACAGCCAAGCTTAGAGAGCACCAAAGACCTCACAATTCAACCCTGAGCTACAAATATTCCCTCCTAATTGGTACCAAAATGTTTAGCTGAAGCTAGCCAAAGATTTTGAAATATGTGATTGGGACCCAGTAACTGATAATTACTGGTAAACACTATCTGGAAAAGTCCTAGATGTCACAAATTAGTAAGCTAATAAAAAGTCTCTTCCTGATTTTCAAAGAGCCCTTATACTGCTTAGGCATCTTCTAAAGACCATCATTTCTCCCAGGCCTTCCTAATGTGAATAGGAAAGATGGTTATTTATTGGATTCATTTCAGTTCATATAATCTTCCCCTCTGATTCATTTCAATGTGTATGTTTTCCACTAATTGGTTAAGCATAGTAGTTTTATTGGAGTTCTAACATCTTATGGTAAGCTAATTGAAAATATTTGAGACGTACCATAAAATGTTTTTTTTTAATAAATAGGAAAGAAATCACAATACCTATCTTATTCATGCATATACCCCTCTCTGTGTATTTGTGCATGGCAGCATGAACAGCCAGTGGAGGAGCAAGTGTTATCATTACATCATTGTGCAAATGAGACATAATTCACATCCTTTGCCTGATGACACTGTTACATATAATGTCAATGTAGTTTCTCTGGATTGCTCATGCCTGAGAAGGGAGTGGGGGAAGAAGGAGGAGGAGGAGGAGGTTTTTGTAGCAATTGTTTCTTTCCTCAAAGAAAGTAAAAGTACTTTCTGATCATGCATCTCCACTTTTCCCAATCTAAAGTTTCTCACTTTCCAGAAGTCAGTGAAAATCTTATTTTAGAAGACCCAACACATATAATCCTCAATATTGTTTTTATCAATTGCTGTTTACAATGCCTTAAAATTCTCTTTGAGTGCTTTTTAACTGTTGATTTATGCTTTCTCTTTGGTTTTTAGCTTTTAAGATTTAACTACTACTGCTGAGAGCCTCTAGAACTCTATGGAGGATAAACAATGACTCATACTACATAATATAAATATAGTATAAGCAACCTAGCCCTTTTTAGAGAAGTCATGATTGGACCATGTTCATCGATCTTGTATGAGATATTGAGTATAATCTATGATAAATACATTCTTCTGGAAGTGTGTCCTATTTATATTATATATCTTACTGAGCAAAACCATAGAAATGGTACAGAATTGGGGCAGTCAATCAAGCTTAGGAAAGAATTTGAATAAACTTTATGGGCGACACGTTATAGTTATATGCGTACTGTGCACTGTCCCTCTTTGTTTATACCTTTCTCTAGCTGTCTGCACCATCCTAGCTTGGTTTCCCATTATCCATTCAGTGTGTTCACTTCAAATTTAGTAGTGTAATGAAACAGAAGTCTCTTAGTTGGGCCAAGAGTTCAGCACCATTTCACTTGCAATGGTAAATTAATCAGATTAGGAATGCCATCACTAATCAACAAAATTAATATCACATACCAGATACATCACTATGAATACAGAGTGTGTTTTACATTCATAAATTTTTCACACCCATAGGATCCCTTTCACCTGCCTCTTTTTATTCTGGAGAAACCCTTGAAATAATTCTCAGGTCTAAGTGAATCCCTGCATAAAAATGGGAAAAAATATGAAAAGTTTAAGAGAAGCTTACTACTAACTTATAGAATTCACTTTTTAGAATGTTTATGACAACAGCAAAGTGGCAAGCTGGCAGCTGAATTGTGGTGAATAAAAATGCTCACTACGTGAAATTTTTCAAGCATGATCTTTTGTGGCCCTCCTAGCAGCCTTGTGTAACCCTAGAATTGTGCAGAGTCCCAACTGAGGGGGCTGACTTGAACAAATTTTGTGCATGTAGGATAATACCAGAAAACATTGTACCTTCATCTCCCAATGGGATAAATATAATAACTTTGGAGGTACAAATGTTAAAGTACTTTCAGATAACGTATTTCATCTTTCCCTATCCTAATTTACTTGGCGCAGTGGCGCAGCAGTTAGAATGCAGTACTGCAGGCTACTTAGCAATAGCACTTTATTTTATATACCGCCTATCAGGGCTTGCAACCCTCTCAAAGCAGTTTATTTTATATACCGCCTATCAGGGCTTGCAACCCTCTCTAAGCAGTTTACAATGTCAGCATATTGCCCACAACAATCTGGGTTCTCATTTTACCCACCTCGTAAGGATGGAAAGCTGAGTTGATCTTGAGCCTGGTGGGATTCAAACTGCTAAATTGCAGGCAGCTGGGAGCTGAATACTTAATTATAAAGTACAGCATCCTTAACCCTCTGCACCACTCAAGGCTCTACATTGTTCAATCTTTCCAATTGTTTAGACTTAATGATGCTTTGAAGGAGAGGCAACCATTCTCACTCTATAATCATGTTATTAATTCTTCCTGCATTCTTTCAGTCACTAATAATGTGACAAGCTGTCCCTGCCCTATACCAATCTTATTTGATTAACTGTCTGCATTGATAGGACCTCTGGCTTCAAGACATGTCATTCTTCACTGTAATTAGTGACAATCAAAAAGCAACACAGTCATCAAAAAGTAAACTCTTGGGTCTGTTCAGTGAAGGGTGTGGTAATAACATCTTTTGCATCCATGTGACTTCATCACAAAGCTTGTGAATTGGAAAATTTGAAGGACTGTCCCAATCAAGTGACCCAGGGAGCCCTCTCCCACCATTGCAGCATGACTACGTTAAATTTACTTACCTCTCATCTGCTTTTATAAACTGCTGCATTTGCCACCACTCATAGGAAGTTTGAGAGCCAGTTGGTATAGTAGTTACAGCATCAAACTAGAAACCAGGGGACCATGAGTTCTAGTCCTGCCTTGGGCATGACGCCAGTTGGGTGACCTTGGGCCAGTCACTTTCTCTCAGGTTAGGAAAGAGGGAATGGGAAACCCTTCCTGAAAAACTTTGCCAAGAAAACTTCAGGGACTTGGCCAAGCAAATCTGCGAGAATCAGACATGATGGAAGGGAAGGGAAAGAAAAAGTCTAGTTAATATATTTTGTAGGAACTTTCTCAAACTTTACTTTTATTGTGAAGTACTCCTCATAAAATGATGAAGGAAATAACGATGGATTGTTTGTTTATTTAGGAGATTTATATTGCTACCTATTTGCACATGGCGATTCAAGACAGCTTACAAGAATATAAAAACATCATATAAAAACAATAAAACTAATAGCATTATAGCACTGTATTTATATACCGCCTATCAGGGCTTGCAACCCTCTCTAAGTGGTTTACAATGTCAGCATATTGCCC
>JANHJO010003272.1:106394-122990 GCA_032468235.1 Pseudoxyrhopus heterurus
AAATCTGGATACCAACAGTTTTGGCTGCAGAAGCAGATACCTGAACTTTATCCTGGTTTATGGACTATTGTTCAGAATTTTCTTATTGCATTCCCTTCATCTTGTTTAGTGGAACACGGCTTCAGTGCAGTAACAACGCTAATAACAAAAAAATCAGCTGCAGATAGCTAATCACGGAGATTTGAGAATGCTGTTAACAAACATGGAGCCGAATATTGACAATTTTTTAAAATCTCATCAGGCTCATCCTTTTCATTAAAACTTATTCTGTTACTAGTTTAGTTCGTATTCCTGTCCTCTATGTCCTCACCATTACTCGGCCAACCCCCAGCAGTGCCCTAGGCAAGGGGCGGGGCATTCCAGGGGCAGGGCTTGGGCAGCTCACCCCCCCTGCCATGGGGGTGGGGCTTATGTAGCTCACCCCCCATCCTGGGGGTGGGACTTGGCAGGGGGGTGTTAAGCATTCAATTTTTTCTAAAAGGGGTGGTGAACCAATAAAGTTTGAGAAACACTGCTTCTAGGGTGAAGTTTCCTTTGCAAAGAGCATTTGAAATTAAAGCTGTCAGGTGGTTTATTTTTGCTTTTGGAAATTTTGAAGGCATCTCTTCTGGGGGGGGGGGGGCTTTCATCCAATTCAAAACTAACCCTGGATGTGTGTGACATCATAATGTTGGTTTGTTCTGAAAAAATTAATTATCTGATCCCCCTCCAACCAGAGCACAGTCATGGTTTTCTGTAAAATACAGACAAAGCAGTATCTGTTTTCCATTGGTAAGAACACTTGACTCATCCTACTGAGACTCTTAGATTTTCTTTTTCTTTGTCCTGAGCCAATATTCAACCATTTTACCTTTACAGTTATTTGCATACTTTATATGGCTGCTCATCTCAGTGGCTCTGGGCGGCATACAATATAAAAAGTCTGAGTCACCTGAACTGCAAGATGCATTGCAAATAAAATTGATAAATAAATAAATAGATAATAAATAAATAGCAATAGCAATATCACTTAGACTTATATACTGCTTCACAGTGCTTTCCGGCTCTGTCTAACAGGTTTACAGAGTCAGCATATTGCCCTCAACAATCTGAGTCCTCATTTTACCAACCTTGGAAGGATGGAAGGCTGAGTCAACCTTGAGCCTGGTGAGGATTGAAATCCTGCAGTGAACACTGAGTTAGCCCTGCAGTACTGCATTCTAACCACTGCGCCACCATTGCATCAATAGTATAGGCATCCTTCAGCCTCATAGAGACTATGGTATCGTGCTCCGGGTGGAGATCTAGTAGCCACCAGAGCACAATAACTTGGGTAGTTATTATATGGAGGATAGGCTGTTATGCAAGCAGCAAATCCCCCCTCTCCATGCCACTGAAAATAATTCAATGGAACAGCAGGCCGATACGATTGGTTCCAGCTCCATTGCAGGAGTTGCCAGATTCACCTAGGATCGAACTCACAGCCTCCTGAATGTGAGGCGAGAGATCCACCTCTAGGCCACCGCACAACCCCCATTTCATCAAGTGATTTAAATAAATAAATCATTCTGTTAAAATTTAGTGGAGGAACCAAAGCAGGGAAGCTTCCAAATTTATAAATGACCTTTCATCACTTAATTTCTCATTACATCTTGGAGGAGAATATACTAGTATTTTTTGTTTTAATGTGGAGTAGTAGTGAAAGAAGCTTTGATTTTTCCAGACTTGTGGTAGCTCAGGAAACAGAACTCTGATGGCATACCATTTTTTGTGCTCTTCTCTTGGTCAGCTGGAGGGACTACTAATTGACTCAGGGTGACTTCTGTATATTCTAAGAATTTTCAAGTAGTAAAAGATAGTGAAGATAATTGCAGGTCAGATTTAAATTACTTTGGAGTGGTTCAGGAGTGGAGATTCTGGCATGGAAGAGTCTTTGCTTTGGACAATAACTAATAACGGGTTACTCAATATTAAACAATAGAGATGGACTAGCATTCAGGAGCCAGAGACTTACTCAAAGAAAATGTTTTCACGTGACTATGGATTTCTGCTCCCAACATGTATGATGCTTGGGGATAGTTGCAGTATGAGGGTGATGTGATAGGTAACACTAATCCATCTTGTCTGTTCTTACTCAACTAATATTTTAGTTTCAATGAATGTTGCTCAGAAAAAAATTCCCATCAGGATGTGAAAAGGGTGAAAGCTCATTCCTTGTTAAACTCTGTAGTTACCTCCTTAGAACCTAGATACTTATTCAACTGGACAGATGGCTCAAATTTGCACCAGAATTTATGCAGATGAGAAGCAGCCCTATTTGATTTTGACTTAGAAAGCTATGTTGATTGGTTTCAGTTTTTCTGAAATGTACCCTGGTCATTTGAGGTGTCCTCTTGCCAAGGTTTGTAATAAGAGTGAAGGACAACCTTTAATCAAGGCCAATTTTTTTCTACTTTAGATTGGAATATGACGAACTATCAACTTGGGGAAACTGACAGTTGATGTACTTAGTCATATGGTTTAAAGGCCAAAGTTTGTGAGTTTTATGTAACTAGTTCATGTTGAATCAGGAAGAATGTCAGGCCAGGTATGTGACCATTTGACCCAGAGGATTGAATCCATGTTTACACTGCAGAAACTATTTTTTTTGTATTCCAGACACTATTAGGAAAGGTTTATGAAAAGAACATCTAATATGAGTCATTTTTGCAGAGAAGCAAGACATGTTATCTCAAGTCAGGGTCATATCTCTTCTATGAATAGCATCTTTTTATCAGACCAGTTGCTCCAAGTCTTCTGATAATGCCAGTATGCAACTTTTAAAACAATAAGGTGAACTTTTGGTGGAGGCATTCAACACGTCTCCATGGAGAATGGAGACAATGACCATTGCAAAGACTGAGTAGACTGGTTCTTTGGAACCTCACCAGAGAAGGAAAAGACAGGAGATTACCCACATGAACTCCAAAAAGTTGCTTCTCATGAAAAGACCACAGGGCAGCAGTCCCTCATGCATTTGAGTGCTGGCTGACAAAGGGAACAGTCATCAAGTCCATAACTGTGGCAGAGCCTTTTAAAGGGCACAAAGTTTACTAACCTTATTTCTAATGATTTTTGGAAATGGACTAAATATCTTAAGGCTATTAGAAATCTTCAGAATGATAAGTTTGAAAAGTCTATCTTCATTACTGAGAAAATTAATCCTAAGAACTTAAAGAATTTGAAGTAAATGGCAAAAAACTAAATATAATTTTGAACTAAGATTTGCCTATAGATAAGTGTAGGGTTATGAAAAGAAGAGATATCTGTTTGTAACCTTGGAGCTGATGAGCTACCAAACTTGTTGATACTTGTGACAAAGATTTGTATTCTCTTCTTTATATAGTTCTTTTTTTTCTTTATTTCATTTTTTCCTTTTATTCACTTTTTTACTTTTTCTTTCTTTGCACATTTTACTTTTTGCCTTCCTTTCTCTCTTGAGTTTAATTGTATCAGGGGTTATACATTTTGGGATTGTTAGAATACAATCATACTGTGGAGCCTTTATGACACAAAGCTTTCCCACTGAAGTTTGAGACAGGAAGATTTGAACTTACTTTCTCAAAAAAAATGATCCTGAATGAATGTGTTCAGTACATACAGTCAATATGCTCTTCCATGGAGGGATACTTAGAGTCAGTATGTTGGCTTACATGGCAATCTCTAGATTATAGAGCCTAGTTTGGATAAATTAGAGAAGTCATGCATGGGGTAAAACTACATTTCAGTTGCACTTTGTTAATAGTCCAAAATGTACCAGACTGACCAGAACTGCAGTGTTAGCTCATCAGCCTTAGTCTACATCTACAGGAATCTCTTGGTCTACAAATCTGGTTGTACCACCAGAAAAAAAAGCAACAATTATTCTCTGGACAACCTATTTTTAGCTAACCCATACTGGATTCTACCAATCGCCTTGCTCCTGGAGTGCTTCAGTACTTCCCAATCTTCATGAACTTTTCTAACCTTTTGCTAGTACAGTTGTCAAGCTGCTTGAGCCACCTAACCCTTTTTTTAAAGACTGTAACAACGTTAACCTGTTTGCCAATCTTCTGGCATCTCCTGTATTTCAACCCAGGTTTGGTTCGAGGGGAGGGAATTTAACACAATGTAAAAGATTGGCATTTCATGTCATGTGGAAGAAGGACCAAAATATCAGGAAACAACTGGACTGGGATGCGGTGGGGGCTATGAGATATGGATCAGCAAGTAGGTGTCATGGTTCCAAACCAAGCCAGCAAAAGAAGAGGCCACACTGTGAGCAGAATGGCCTCTTTACTGGAGTTTCAGCTTGGGACGTGGTGAACAATACAAGTAAAAGGGTTTCTAGCCAGCATTACTGGCTTCTGCTATGGCTATACGGACTCAGCACGTTCCGCCCTCCTGTCCCTGGTTGCTCCCGGCTGGCTCCAGCAAGTACTTTTTTGGCCTGGTTCCAGCAAGCACTCTTCAAGCCCGGTTGCTCTCTGGCTGGCTTCAGCAAGTACTCTTCAGGCCTGGATGGCTTCTGAACCGACCGCAGCTGGCTTGCCTTCCTGGATCCTCTCCCAGCATGAGTCCCATCACCTGACACCCATCTGTGGCCCCATGCATCCTTCTCCCCCTGCGTGTGTGTGGCAGCTCGGAAACGGCATGTTGTGGCCACTTTGAATGGTGCGCTCTCTCAGATGTTGACAATAGGATTGCTGTCATTTCTTTCCTGAATCACTCTAAATGAGGAAGCAAGCAAAATTTATTCAGAAATGGGTTTCTTAGAACAAAATTGTCTGGACTGATGTTTGAAATCAGAGCATTGGAGTAGTACCATGTGATTAAGCAGCCTTCATTAGCCTCACCGTACCTTAAATAGTCTTCTAAAATTAAACTCTTATGTTTCATTTCCAAATATTACTCTGAATATTGCCATTTAGCTTTTCCAATGACCTAAATCTGGTGATTATTTTTTTAAAGGAATCCTGTGAATAAATGGAAAAAATATTTATGTTTTATTCATTGCAGCCTCTATCCCTGGCTAATTTACTTACATTATTTACAGAATTGTATTAGTAGTTAGGGCAACATCCCTTGTCCTATTAAATGTTAATTTCAAGCTATATCATTGCCTAAAATCTTTACTGCATCTTGAGGCAGGCAGCAGGTCATTCCCATTTTCTATCAGTTGTTAATGATTCCCTGTCTAAATGAAATAACCCTCTCTCCACTCACTTCTTCTTTAGCCAGCTCAGTTTGGTATGCTATTCACTATCTTTGGTGCAGTGTGTTTCATTTTTGATCTAGCATGTAACTTCCTAACTGCTATAAGTCACTGGTTGTCAGTTCTCTTTCTAGCTTATAACAACAACTTTTCTTCTTCTTCTATTTTTCTTACTGGGGTTATAAATAGGGCAATTAATTCTTGTAAGGTTCTCCTTTAGTTCCATGGGACAAACCAAATAAATTTCCCTTGCATCAATAAATATTTTCTTGTCCAAAAGGAGACATTGTCCACAGTTGCTTCTTACTGTATAGTCATTTAGCCATTTAGATAGGTGTGTACATGCCTACAGAATATAGTATTATATATGGAACCTTTTCTTAGATAATACTGTTCTGCTGGAGGTTTAGAAATGAACCAGAGATTACAGAACAATAACAATGAAATAAATTGCAATAAGAAATATAGAAGCAAGAATGCAGGGGTTCCATATGCCTTGTCATCTTCTTGTTATCTTCTGCAATCTATTCATCTAGCTACTCTACTGTCACACACAGGACCAGGATAAACCGATCTGCCCTTATTCATCAAGAGTTGGCTTTCTGAAATGCTTTTGGATCTGCTGGGAATGAGCATATGGATCCTTTGTCCAGGCAATATGAGAATAGAGATTGCCCAGTAAAAACAACAACTCATCACTCTATTTCTAGCAGAACCGAAAATATGGTATTTTATAGCTTCTCATCCGCCAGTATTTTTATTCTGTGAAGATTCCTTCACATTTCCTATGGACAAAGCTTATGTGATAAAATATTACACAAAAATATTTTAAAGGAAGCAGAGATGCTTTGGTTTCCTATAAGCTTCTCTTCATAAAAGAGCCTGCCAGGAATTGTGCCTGTCAGGATGACACTGCCTATATGCTGTAGATGATTAAGAGATGCTGCCTTACTGGCAAGTTTAATTTCAGTCTTCATAGCCACATGGATGAGTTTCTCTTCTTATTGTAAACACATGGTTTGTCTGATTGCTTTCTAGTTTTTGGACTGTAAAGAGCTTTTTCATTAATTAGAATGTAGAGCCTTGGTGCATTTTTCTGTGTTTAGTATCTTGGCAGTGGAGGCTTTGTCTACATGGAGGACTTCAATAACCATCATAATGCCTCCCTGAAAATATCTACAAAAGGAGTACAACTATTATGAGTTAGTAGATCAGAAGTGTATTTGTGTATGTTTATATTTGATTTACCCCCATTAGAAGACCATTGCACCAAAGAAAAGAGGTTCCTTCTATTCATATAAGGGCTGATTGCTCTCTTTTTTGTTATATTTTTAAGAGCAGCTTCATGTATATAAATTATAAACGTCTCCAGAAAACTTGAGTAGCCAGAGTTTCCAGTTGTAGTTGCCAGGTTTAAAGACACTAGAAAGATCACCACAGAAAGAAAGTGATCAATGATAGAAAAATCTCTTTTGTTATGAAATGCAGAGAACAAGATAGATTGCTCAGAACTCGATGTTTTCCTTATGTGTTTCTCTTACATTAATAGAGTACTGTGTGAACTGTGAACCAAAGTGGCCTAGTGGCTACAGCATACAAGCATTTTGAAACTTTGTATATTTACAAGAGAGCCAGTTTAGTGTAATGGTTAAGGCATCAGGCTAGAAACTGGGAGACTGGGTGACCTTGGGCCAGTCACTTTCTCTCAGCTCTAGGAAAGAGGCAAGGGCAAACCACTTCTGAAAAACCTTGCCAAGAAAACTGCCCAGACAGTGTCTGAAAATCAGGTATGATTGAATGGAAGAAAAAAAAATCCATCCCTCATGTAAATTTGTTTTCAGAAAAGAGGTAAACACAAATGTATATGATGGATCATCCACTAAGAAACAGTATACCCCCATTCTGGAAGGGAGTGGTAACCTAGTCCTAGAAGAATGTGATTGTGTAATGTGTCAATTTAAAATGGAGGAAATGAGATAACGTACCCAAAAACTGAATAGGAAGTCACAAGGCTTAGCAACAGTGGTAGAATAACCAAATATGGATCAATTGCAGTAACTCCAAGTAAGGGCAAAAGGACATGTAGATTAAAACAAGGTATAACTCCATAAAAAGTAATAGCGTTGTGAATTTTTTACTTCCCTATTTCTGGTATTCAAGTGTATAAAAGATTGTGCTTTGGTATTGTTTAGGGTCTCAGTCCCTTTAGTGGCTGGGACCCTTTTGCTAAAGCACTTCAATAAAAGTTTTGTGAAAGTCCATCGCTCATGCCTGGGTCTGAATGGCTTCTGCACTAGGCTGACCCATTTTTTGTACAAGATATATATTCGTCTTGAGGAATCATTCCAATAAGATAAACAGGTCAGACTTCTGAATCCTTTTCTTTCTTTTTTTGTACAAAAAGGCAAAAGTTTCAAGTGCTTAAAAATGCCAGTTCTACTCTACTGGTCCCCAAACCTATTATCTTTCCTGAACAAGGTGTTTCACACGTAGCAGTCAGCAGAACACATTTTAGAAGGAAAGAAAATACCTGGCAGGCTTGTTTGGAAAGCAATTTCACATTGCGGCCATCACTGGCCTCATTATTATGATGTGCAGTACACCTACACAAAACTTCACATGTGTTCTTAGAAAATGGAGGCATTAACTTGAGGGCCCAGATAGAGAAAGATAGGCATTTTATTTCATTATTGGTGAGAATAAGTAATGGCTATAACAGTTCTCTAACACCGAATTGGCAGAATACACATGGAATGGATATGCAAGAGGTAGAGTCACATATTAGTGGGAAAAGGGAAGATCAGTGCCAGAGAATATGAATAGACAAGAACCCATCTGGAGTCCTTACAGTGTTTCTGCCCACTGGCTCTCCATTGGCTTGGAAACTCAGTGTTCTACATCATTCCAGCTTTTCTGAAAAAAAAAAATAACTCTAGGACATGGTTTTTGAAAAAACCACTCTTTTATTGCACACACAGGTGTGCTGCAAGATTAACTTATTTTTGTGGCACAAGCATGCTGAGTATTTGCTTTTTCAAGATCATCCAGGAAAGCATAAAGCAAACGGAATAATTCATCCATATCCAATATGGTCAGAGATTGCTCATCTCCTCTCAGCCTCCAACTTTAATTACAAACTCATGCATCAGGAGCTATAAAGGAGACTGGGGAAGATCTACACACCATCCAGGACTGTGTTAGCCGCTAACCACAAGTAAGCCTATAATGTATTCCAAGTTTAAATCTGCCATCAGATCATTCCAATTGCCCTTGCAGAATTTTATTGTGCTTCCACAATGTAATTTACTTCAGCAAAATTGTCATTTTTATTCCTAAATAGTAAGCTGCCACAGAGCTAAAAACAACGCTTCACAGGGTGACCCTGAGGTTCACACATCATTACCGAGGTCCTGTTTGAATTGTGCAAGAACACGGGGGCTGCATAATAAAATCTTGATTGCCCGCCGAAGAGAGCCATAGAGAGACAAGCAATTTCTTATTGCACTTCTGGAGCGCTGCATTTTGATTGCCTTGCCATTGATGGCAGAACTGGGAATCTTTTCTTCAGGTGGATGGTACCTCTGCACTGCAGCCCAATCCAAACACTCTGCAGCCTAGTTGTGCTTTGCCAGAAAGTGTACATCTGCAGTGCGGGTGTAAATCCTTCCTCCTTCTGAGTCTAGTCCTGGTACATTCAGCTCTGGCCTGCTTACTCTGGCTGATGGCATTATTTTGACTGCGTTGGTTAATTATACACTTAATGAGCTCATTTGGCTGATGCAAGTGATGGATCTGCCACAGTTCTATTTCTCTAAAGGTAGCACATGTCTCCTCCCTGTTAATCTGATAGCCTTCATTTACACTCTCAACCCCAGGCATCTAAGGTCTTCAGGAAAGCCCTGCTGTCCATGCTATGACTTGTGAATTGTGACTTGGCAAAAGAACACAGTTAAGCTTTCTTTGTGATGATATCTGTCCTTTGGAATGATCTACCCTTGCTGCATAAAACCCCCAATATCTGGATGTTTTAGAGATTCTGTAAACACTTTTCACCCTTAGGTTGGTCTATTTCAGCCCATCATTCCCATTAGGAAATTCCCACTAGTACTCGTCTCTTTAGTAGTTTGTTTTTGCCATCTAGCATTTAAGGTTATTTTTAGATCCATGTATGTGAATGTGGTTTTTTTTTCCAATTAATAAAAGAGTAGCAAAGAGATGAAACACCTTCTTGGTAATTCCAAAACAAATGTTACATATTATTCTATGCATATGTGACATTCCCATTTGCCTATTTATTTGACACATGATCATGCAATAGGCATCAAAGGAAAACTCTGGAAGTGTAATACTTAAGGGTTTATTCATGTAATATCTGAGAAGGTAGCCCCGTATGCAGATGTTGTAGTAATTTTGTCTATCTTCCAGGTGGGAATAAGAAAGGCATTGAGAGCATTGGCTTCCTATTGCTTAAAAGAACAATAAGTCGTAAATTATTAAGAAAACTAAAGTGCTGGTCTTTGCACAACACAACAATAGGATGCATAAATGGCAAATTAATAGACCTCCAGTAGATCACATACATTTTTATGACTATCTTGGGGGTCAAGCTTCCTTATCTTGAAGCACACATTTCACTTTTGGGGCAAGTGTTGTCCAGTGTAGTTCCACAGGTATCTTAGGATTCTTCCATTCAGAGGAGGCACATTTTATTTCTGGGTTTTTTTTTTCTGCAAAGGTTGTTTCTCAGCTTCTTTATTGTGTTCAGGTTTGTTTTTCCACACAGAGTTTAATATCCTGGAAGCTGTCTATTCTAAATGTGTAAGAGGTATCCTTGTAGTTGCCAGATCCATCGAGAATACCACGTTATGGTTAGAAACAGCTTTGGTTTTGCCACAGCTTGATTTTATCTCCTTAATTTATGGTTAAAATTGATCCCCCCCCCCTCCTGTAGGTCTGATTCCACTGGTTTTCTGAGACCATTTTAAATCAACTTGGTTAACTAAAACTCATAGTAAATTTCAGTCCTTAGGACTTTTTTTGCCCATTAGGATTTGAAAATGCCAGGACTTCCATGTTAAGCAAGAGCCACTTTGGTGTAGTAGTTAAGGCATCAGGCTAGAAACCAGGAGACCAAGTTCTAGTCCCTCCTTGGAAATAAAATCAGCTAAATGACAGTGGACCAATCATTTTCTCTCAGCTCTAGGAAGCACTTTTGAAAGACAGGTCCAAGCAGTGTCACTAGAGTTAAAAACTGATTTGAAATTGTGTGTGTGTGTGCGCACGCACACATATTAAGGTCTGTGGATTTTCCCCAAATGAATGTATACCATTGTCTTATTGCTCCTCAGTTCTAATTTTGAATTTTTTTCAGGTCTTCATGTTGGCTAGATTAAATGTAAAACTCAGAGTCCATGGGGGGCAGTATAAAAACATTTCGCTTTAGCCCCTGTGGAGATGGCTCTGTGAATCCCTAAACCACCTGCTCTTTTGTAGTTCTCTTTACGAGTAATCCCAGAAAACGTGTCTCTATCCTATTTTAAAGAACTATTTTGCCATAAAAATCTTAAAGTTTATCTGCCAATTCTTCTTTGTGATCTGGACTCTGATAGATCTTTCCTGATTTTCCACCACTATTTGTTCTAGCTATCCTATATAAACTGGCTCTTTGGAGCCAATGTGCAAAGAAGTGTGTGACATGGCTTTAAAAAGTTTTTAAAAACTCTTTAGCACAGAAGGAACCTTACAATCCTCTCCTTGACTTTTGGGATGATGTAATCACGTTGCTGCTTGCCCCTTGCAGGCCTCCCATATTCAGCCACAGCCACTCCAAGAGTCAGAAAAAGTTAGTCCTCCCTATGTTCTAGATATCAGGTTTATCACAGAAGACAAAGGCCAACTAGCCAAAGAAAATATGCATTGCTGAGTGGAGATAGAGAGCCAGCAACTTGGAATCATTCAGGACTCAATGTAATAACTCACTGCCTCTCTTTAAAGGAGACTTGTATTTTCCTCCTATAGATGAACAGTAGTAGCCTTGATCTTCTGTAGTCTTGGCAGGACTACAGATATAAAAAAGGGCAATACAGTGGAAAGCTCCACAGGCTCTGCTTCTAATTATGTTCAATTTCTCTTAAAATTGCAAACGAAGCCCCAATAAATTGCAAATGAAGCCCCAATAAACTATCACAAATCAGGAAGAAAGGAAGATTTTTTTTCCAGAGCCAGACTGAAGAGAAGTTGGAAGCCAAATTGATAGTTTTGCCAAGAATGATTTGAGAGTCATTTTGTGGCACATATTCCTGCCATATGCAAGCATATCCTGAAGGCTTGGCTTTGCCAGTGAAATGGAAGCTGTGCATTTTAGTCAGCTGAATCCTAGCTTAGCACGAAGTTTTATTCCTTCGCCCTGTGAACTGGACAGTTTAGAACAAGTCAAGTGTTCTGTTTCTATTTAATATTTAACCCTTATTCATTAAAAAAAAAAACCTTTGCAATGCAAAATATGGGATTTTTCTTTGTTATATTAGGAAGAAGCCAGTTCTTTGCAAGCCAGATATAAAGACATAGGACTTAAATGTTTTTTCATTTCAAAATATGTCACTTTGGAGTAGAATATAGACATTTTGGGTTGATTATCATTTGGAAAGTCTTTTTGGTGGAACAGTTCTGAGGAACATTACAGATGCCTTCACAAGAAATCCTCTATCATCCCTAACAATGCAAGAGGGTCAAGCAAGACCTTTTGTTACTGGGAATGACATCTTCCTTTGCCCAGTTCTACAAGCACAACTAATGAAAGAGTCATCTTTTTTCATCGTACTAATGCATGGATAACATCCTTGACTATATATAAATGTCTGACCTCCAGGATCTCATTGGCACTCACTCCTTATGACAGTTGTTCCTTGCTATCTGTTCCAAAAATACAGTGAATATGGGAACTACAAGGGCAGCTGAACAGACTGCCTCTCTGCCTGCTTGTTCATTCAGAAGCTCATGCTGCCTGGCATGTATTTGGAGAAGGTGACCTAGGCAAGCCAGACAATCCAGGGCAGTGGTAAACAAATACTGCCAGCTCAAGGGCACGGAAGGTAAGAATGGTAAGTAGGTAGGTTGTTTGTGTCTGTGCATTTGCAGAGGGATGCTACACTTGTCTCTCTTCCCCAATATCTTTTGCCTGAAATGGCTACTTCATTTTTGACTCTGTTATACATACAATTTATCCTTTTTTTCTGGCAGTCAGTCAGTAGAATCAAATGCGTATAAAGCACAACTGGTATATAATTCTGTCTTCTGAAAGTTGTGGTAGAATGGTGGTAGAATATTGGGAACCTATGAAGCATTAACTGCAGGGGTGAATAATGAGAATCCATGCTTCTATTGGGATGATTTCTCCATCATATTTGATTGTGGGTCATCAGGGGGCAGCCTCAAAGGCACCAGGGTGCAGTCCTGTCATCTCTGAAGGTGATTCAGAAATAGAATCAACTGCAGCTATTTACTCTCTTTGGTTTATTAAATGGTTCAACCCAACAGATGGCAATATGCTCAAGCAAGCATGGGTCACCCTTCTTTCACACATTTGTGTAATACAATCCCTTATCAGTCTTGCATTAGAAGAATATTCTCATCAGATCATGGTGGTGCAATGCTTAGAATGCAGTATTGCAGGCCAATTCTGCTCACCGCCTGGAGTTCAATCCTGACAGGGCTCAAAGTTGACTCAGCCTTCCATCCTTCCGAGGTTGGGAAAATGAGGACCCAGATTGTTGGGGTCAACATGCAAATAATGCTTCTGCATTGTAAACCACCCAGAGAGTGCCGTAAAGTTCTATGGGGCAATATATAAGCCTAAATTCTATTGCTATTGCTATCTCTGCATCCCTATTGGCCCATCAACATCTCTCCAATGACTGCTCTTTCTACCTCTCCAAAGTTCCTTCTTCAGCAAAAAACCCATTCCGAAACTGGTATGATAGATCAGAACTCTGGTTTTCATATCATATTCTACATAATCATCTACCCTGAAAAAAAATACAAACTGGCTATCAAAAAGGTTTGGGATTTTCTGGCAGAGAAGATAGGGGACCAGTTACTTTTTGAATCCTCCAGATAAATCTAGGTGCAGGGTAGTATTTCTGCATCCAGCCCTCACCCCACTTCTTTTTTGTAGTTTATAGCCTGCCCAGCATTGGCAGAACCAAAGACATCTGACCTCGCAAATCATTGAACTGAGAAGTTACTAAATAACTGCAGAGCACCCCCCTTCGTCCCAGCTCGGAGCCTGTAAATTTTGCTGAAATAGAGGCTTTGCAACAGGCCAGAAACAACACGGCAAGCTCCAAATGATTTCTGGTTTAACTTGATCTACTGAAAATACTTTATCCCCAGAAATGCCAGCTTTTTACCAGTAGTCACAAAAGATTATTCTTAATGAGAAAGATGAAAGTTTCCATATACTTCCTCTTGTAACTTAACTTTTACTTAGAAGTAAATCTCATTGGATATCCCGTGCTTTACCCCCATGTAAATGGATACAGTGCTACAGCCTGAGACCCTTGTATATGCTTGTCCTTATTATGAATAGACTTCATTATTTACTTGTTTGTTATACTTCAAATCCAACAAGATCAATCACCATGTGTAAATTTCATAAAAAGCATGAAAAGGCAATGAAATGAAATAAAAATATATAAAGCTGAATAAATTCAACAAGGTTTCAATAGAAGAAATGAAGTATGAAGTGTATTTTAAGAAAGCTAGTCCATCCAGGGCATTTTACTTTTATATACAATCTGGGACTACGTTCCTAAGACTCAGGCCTGCACATGGCAGCCATAATTGCTTCTTGGTGAATGCTTTACTGTGCAGAGGTGACACTCTATATCTCACTGAGGCATTTTGCTCCACTCTGCCCACATCTTCTTGCACATTCTATAGCAGAAAGAGGTTTCTGCACTTGGAAGTGTCTGAGAAAGTCATCAGAGTGACATGAAGCAAGCTAGTGTATCAATTTCACTTCGTTCCAGAACCTGAAGATGTGTGTGTATTGTTTCCCTAGGCCTGTTTAAAGTGATACTTCATGTTGTAGTAGAGAATCATTGAAGAGAAGCCCCTCCCACTTTGAAGCTCTGTCCAGAAACGCCATACAGAAATGCTATGTAGTACATGAAGTACATATAAAAAAGATTCATTTCAGTTTCATTTCCCCCCCTTTCTTTTCCCTTTTACATATACAATATGCAGTAGAGTGGAAGGAGCAAAGCCAAATAAATCACCATCAAGCTTCCATTTCGTGGGTTATTATTGTTAGGCAGAGTTATGGAGGGAAAAGGAGAACAAGATAAGCAATAGCAGCTTTGCAAGTCTACTGGTCCAAAAGAGTCTATCTAGTCAGTTTTCATTGTTATGCCATGACATGAAAGTACATGTTATGTAGGAAAAATAAACATGAAAGTATATGTTTATAACTGTAAACTGGCTGACAAACAAACTCAACATGTAGTCCTTAATGGAACAATGTCTACATGGATGGAAGTAAACAGTGGAGTACCCCAAGGTTCTGTCCTAGGCCCAGCACTCTTCAATATCTTCATAAATGATTTAGATCAGGGAATAGAAGGAGAATTCATCAAATTTGTAGATGACACCAAGCTGGCCAACACCCCAGAGGATAGGCTAGAGATCCAGAAGAATCTCAACAGACTTGAACACTGGGCCCTCTCTAACAAAATAAAATTCAATGGTGAAAAATGGTTTTACACTTAGGCAAGAAAAACCAAATGTTCAGCTATAGATCTGGCTCAATAACAGCAATTGTGAGATGGATCTAGGAATCCTAGTAGACAACCACTTAAATCTGAGCCAGCAGTATGCTGCAGTCACCAAAAAAAAAAAAAAGCCAATGCAATCCTAGTCTGCATTAACAGAGGGATAGAATCAAGATCATGCGAAATATTAGTATCGTTTTATGATGCTTTGGAATAGTGCAACAAAGACCGCTCTTGGAATATTGCATCCAGCTTTGGTCGCCACAATGTAAAAAAGATGTTGAGGCTCTGGAAGAAGTGCAGAGAAGAGCAACGAAGATGATTAGGGGATTGGAGGCTGAAACATATGAAGAATGGTTGCAGGTATTGGATATGTCTAGTCTAGTGGGAAAAAAAAGGACTAGGTGTGACATGACAGCAGAGTTTCAATATTTGAGGAGCTGCCACAAAGAAGAGGGTATTAATTCATTTTCTTCCCACATCAGAGGTAGAAGAAATCTTCTTCATAGGCTCCAGGTTTTGTATTTTTTTTAATCAACTTTTTTATATATTACAATGCCTTTCAGCATCCAGTCTGTGATGGGCAGAGACATATCCTGTTATATACTATATACATATATAGGACATATATACTGTAGTAAATAGGCTTAAATTCAGTTTCTCCTCCAGTCTGTCTCAAGTAATTTGAATTTAATCACCTTCATTTTGCCAGTCTTCAATGACAGAGAACACAATGAGGATACATATTTTTTCTCTTAAAAGAATGCAAGGAGTGATGATCACTTCTTTCTGATATATCATTGGGTCACTAAATACCAAAATCTCATCCCAATCCACACAAAAGTAACATAAAAATAAATTACTAATATCCCCTCCCAGGTTTTTCATGTGTTTTTTGTGTGCATTTGTTTGATTAGTTTAGATCATCATTATCTTCATCGTCATCATGAATCTGTCCTAGGATAGGAAGCTATGTGACCTCAGATTACCACAAACAAAGCATTCAACTTCTCCAAAGGTAGAGTTAGATAAGAGTTTCCGTTAATGGGAAATCAGGCTATCCACAAAGTATATAGAAGTGGCGGGATTGAAACAGAAAATCCCAGTTTTGGTGTAGTATCAAACAAAACTGAGTAGCATCACAAACTGATCTGCTCCCCAAAACAAATGATGACAAGAGATCAATCAGGTCTGATGCTGGTTCTAAAATATGGGTATGTGAATGCCCTCAGAGCTCAAAAGGTTATTGTCAGAATCAAATAGAGAGCAAAGGTTAGAGAGAAAGCCTGCAGAGACTTTGGTGGCCAGAAGAAGTTACAGAAACACACTCTCTCATTTGTCTTCAACATTCCAGGTGAAAGTGAGAACCTTGATTTTGACATGGAAAAGTGAGGTCACTTTAGGAGTCATGGAGGTTTTTGGAAAGTATGAACATGGCCTCAAGAACTTTGCAAAGACGGTGCCAAAAATTGTCCCAGCATTTTCATGCCTTTAAAGATCTATGAGGATGTTAAAGTAGAAGATTAAAAAAAAAGCAATCTACCGCCGGCCAGACTGGCGAAAATGTATCCAGGAGTGACACCGAACTGTTGGAAGTGTAAATCAGAACATGGG